>JARQOC010000004.1:415465998-415705175 GCA_033576535.1 Allobates femoralis | reverse complement strand
ACCCTAGCCATAGTAAAACTAATGCAAGAGAACCAAGTAAAGACTTGCTTTGTCCCAATTAATTTGCACAGCATTGTATAACAATATTAATAAGTATAAGCAGAATCTGAGAAATGCATGCAATTTATATCGAGCTTTATATCATTGTATTTCAGACTGTGTAGGTTAATCGTACAGAGAGCTGAGCTCTACACTCTTCAATGTGATATGTGCTGTTGTTAATGCAAGGCTTAGCTCATGGTTTCAAATGTCAAAACCATATGCACGCCATCAGCCTTTTCATTAAAGACCTTTGCCTCTTAATTCAATCAAGAAATGTGCTTCAGATTGGCTGAAAACAGGACAATATATATGACTGCATGTATAAAAAATGGCATGATGTATATATATGCTATGCAGATGATGTTAAACAGTTGGGATAACATTTCCTTTGCTGATTCATACATATTTTTTTGTAGATTAAGTAACAACTACATTAAAACGTCATTACATTCAACTGGCCTGACAGCATTTCCAGTTATAAGATTGATCAAAACAGATCATCGGCTTCTCTGTTTACTTGATCCATAATTTCCTTCTATCCTACAAAGTTACTAGTTTTCTTCACATGATCATAGCACAGAAAGTTTGTAGTTTTAATTTAACCATATACTGGCATTAAGGCATACTCATCTGTCATAGATTTATACTTTCAAAGAAATAAACAGTAACATTATTTTCGTGTATAAATTACCGTATATACTCGTGTATAAGCCGACCCCCCTACTTTTGCCCCCAAAACCTGGGAAAACCTATTGACTCATGTATAAGCCGAGGGTGGACTCCAGCACAGGTATACAGCCCCCAGCAGTGTGGTATACAGCCCCCCCAATGGTAGTATACAGCAGCCTCCCCAGTGGTAGTATACAGCAGCAGCCCCAGTGGTATATACAGCAGCAGCTCCAGTAGTTAGTATACAGCAGCCCCAGAGGTATATACAGCCCCAGTGGTAGTATACAGCATCCCCAGAGGTATATACAGCCCCGGTGGTAGTATACAGCATCCCCAGAGGTAGTATACAGCAGCCCCAGAGGTAGTATACAGCAGCCCCAAAGGTATATACAGCAGCCCCAGTGGTAGTATACAGCAGCCCCAGAGGTAGTATACAGCAGCCCCAGTGGTAGTATACAGCAGCCCCAGAGGTAGTATACAGCAGCCTCAGAGGTATATACAGCCCCATTGGTAGTATACAGCAGCCCCAGAGGTATATACAGCCCCAGTGGTAGCATCCAGCAGCCCCAGAGGTATATACAGCCCCAGTGGTAGTATAAAGCAGCCCCAGAAGTATATACAGCCCCAGTGGTAGTATACAGCAGCCCCAGAGGTATATACAGCAGCCCCAGTGGTAGTATACAGCAGCCTCCCCAGTGGTAGTATACAGCAGCCTCCCCAGTGGTAGTATACAGCAGTCTCCCCCTGTGGTAGTATACAGCAGTCTCCCCCAGTAGTAGTATACAGCAGTCTCCCCCAGTAGTAGTATACAGCAGTCTCCCCCTGTGGTAGTATACAGCAGTCTCCCCCTGTGGTAGTATACAGCAGTCTCCCCCTGTGGTAGTATACAGCAGCCTCCCCCTGTGGTAGTATACAGCAGCCTCCCCCTGTGGTAGTATACAGCCGCCACAGAGGTATATACAGCAGCCCCAGTAGTAGTATACAGCAGCCTCCCCAGTGGTAGTATACAGCAGCCTCCCCAGTGGTAGTATACAGCAGTCTCCCCCTGTGGTAGTGTACAGCAGCCTCCCCCTGTGGTAGTATACAGCAGCCTCCCCCTGTGGTAGTATACAGCAGCCTCCCCCTGTGGTAGTATACAGCAGCCACAGAGGTATATACAGCAGCCCCTCCCCTGTGGTAGTATACAGCAGCCCCCCCTGTGGGTATACAGCAGTGCCTCCCCATGTGGTATATACTGCAGCCCCTCCCCTGTGGTAGTATACAGCAGTGCCTCCCCCTGTGGTATATACAGCAGCCCCTCCCCTGTGGGTATACAGCAGTCCCCCCCTGTGGTATATACAGCAGCCCCTCCCCTGTGGTAGTATACAGCAGTGCCTCCCCCTGTGGTAGTATACAGCAGCCCCCCCGTAGTATATACAGCAGCCCCCCCCTGTGAGAATACAGCAGCCCCCCTGTGGTAGTATACAGCAGCCCCCCCGTAGTATATACAGCAGCCCCCCGTGGTAGTATACAGCAGCCCCCCTGTGGGTATATAGAGCCCCCCCGTAGTATATACAGCAGCCCCCCCCTGTGAGAATACAGCAGCCCCCCCGTGGTAGTATACAGCAGCCCCCCCGTAGTATATACAGCAGCCCCCCGTGGTAGTATACAGCAGCCCCCCTGTGGGTATATAGAGCCCCCCCCCGTTGCTGCCGCACACCTGTAAAAAGAAGATCTTTCATACTTATCCTCCTGCTGTCACGCGATCATCCTCCGCTCTCCTTCTTGCTTGCACCCGGGCCCCGGCGTCCATCCATATGACCGCGCACAAATAATGACGTCACTATTTGTGCGCGGTCACGTGGATGGACGCCGGGTGCAAGCAAGAAGAGCGGAGGATGATCGCGTGACAGCAGGAGGATAAGTATGAAAGATCTTCTTTTTACAGGTGTGCGGCAGCAACGGGGGGGGGCTCTATATACCCACAGGGGGGCTGCTGTATACTACCACGGGGGGGCTGCTGTATATACTACGGGGCGGCTGCTGTATACTACCACGGGGGATCTGCTGTATTCTCACAGGGGGGGGCTGCTGTATATACTACGGGGGGGCTGCTGAATGCTACCACGGGGGGCTGCTGTATACTACCACAGGGGGGCGGGAGAGCACTGACAGTGCTATGTAATATGCACGGCTCCCCCTGCCGCTGATGGACAGGGGGATGCAGTGCATATTGCATTGCACTAATGAGCGGCCCCACGTGACCGGCCGCTCACTATACAGCCTCCCCCTGCCTCCTCCATCCCCCGGACACCGGCCCCACACAGTCAGCCGTCACTGACTCGTGTATAAGCCGAGGGGGCACTTTTCAGCACAATTTCTGTGCTGAAAAACTCGGCTTATACACGAGTATATACGGTAGGTCTGAATGAGCTACACACATGGTCAAAATTGTTAGTCCCTTTCTGCTAGGGTGAGTGCTAATGAAGAGGATTAGCAGCGTTTTGGATGCAGCATATTTTCACAAAATCCAAAACGTTGCGTTGTACAGTACAAGCACAATGGATGGGTTTATAGAAATCCCATGCCTACCTTGCTTCTTTAATCTGCAAGGTAAACAGGTAGTGGCAAAGCTTTCTGAGCTTCAACATGTCAAGTTGTGCTAGCAGAGATGCGAGTGTTCTCAGTCGTGAAACACAACGAAAATATGCTGCACCTAGGATCCTGATTGTGGGCATGGGAGCTGCATTCCAGCGTCTCTGAAAAAGGATAAATCCTGAGTTCTCCAGATCGTGCACACCTAGCTTCAGGGGCGGGCTGGTCCTTTTAAAACCGGGAGGCAGAATTGTCCTGCCAGCCTGAGGTGAGGAGCAGTGGAAGGGGGGGTTGCTGTCAGGCGGAGGTGAGGAGCGAGGGGTAAGTGCTGTCAGCCCGAGGTCAGGAGGCGGGGGTGTGGGCTCTCTCACCTTCATGTCGACTGCGTCGCCTGCTATTCTGCAGCTGCGGCCACAAAGTAAAGCCGGCCCATTTTGGTGGGGGGGGCGGCCCTAAATGAGGGCAATACCACCAGCCTGGGGGCACTTGCCCCCCTGCCATCTGGGCCAGTCAGCCCCTGCCTAGCTTTATTGTTAGAAAAACCTCCAATGTTTGCTGAGATCATTTGAAACTGACCAATGTAATTTTTATTTTAAATTTACTGAATATCAACTAATGAAAATCAGGCATAGTTATTTGAATTGAAATTGAATTTCAAAAAAGTGGAAAAGTAATCCAACAAACTAATAAAATATATTATGGTACTCCTAGAAAAAAAACCTTTAGTTTCGTCAGCCGAGGAGAAGATTTATTTCTTACAGTCCTTCTGTGGCAGCTCATCGAAATGCTTAGGATACAAAGCCTCTGTCATTTGAGACACAGTTTTCGGGAGCTCTGTTTCTTCAGACTGAAGCCTCTCCTTATAACTAGTGTAATGAGGTGTGCAATTCTGACTGTATCATAGAAATGGATATAGAAATGAACTGTGCACAGTCCGCTACTGCCCCTTGTGGACAAGTGCTGAAACAAACGCAGGGAAGTGGGAAAGTCCCTTTTCAGCAAATGTTGTTTACCCAGGAAGAGACTGCAGAGAAAAAAACATTGATTACTGATCCCCTCCCACAACAGCCTTGTGCTCCGGAGCAGAAAGGGCGGGAAGTCAGTCTAGGTCCAGAGCTGAACCAGAGAAGATCTCCCTGCGGATGTCTGTTTAAAGTGGACTACTTTGCTACACCTTGCCGGAAAAATCATCCCGCAGAGGCCCCTGTGACTGATCCTGGGCCACTGGACTTTGGTGCTGTGACTCTGGCCGCTCTGCAAAACCTTGCCCGCCGAGCACCCAGAGTGCTTGTGCAGGGGCCGTGACCGACATAAGGGAGCCATGTGTGCTGCTGTGATCTCCCTTCTGCTGTTGCTCTGTGTGCCCTGAGACTGGGAGAGACAGACTGTTACCTGCAGAAGGAGACCAAAGAAGAAGAGTGAGGAGATCCCCAGGCCTGCTACGTGGGAGCGACATCTTCTTCTGTGATAAGACTGGTACGTGATTTTAGGGAAAGTTAGGGAAAGATACCTTCATTGTTGTGTTTTCTTTTCTTGCTGCGTACCCGGAAGAAGTGAAGATCCAGAGACTCTAATATATATACAAGTGAGCATATAATTCAGTTGACTGTGAGATAAATATGTTTTACAGTAAAGAAATGTTATTATCGGTTAAACCTGAGTATGGGGATTCTGTTGAGAAAGATCATACACACACACCCGCGGCCTTACCACCGGTCGCTTCATCTGGCGTAGTCGGCAGGATGTGTGATCAACAGAATCTCCTCCCGGTAGTACCTTATAACCAGACTTATACTACGGCCTGCAGGTCCATATCCGGTGCCAGCAGTCCGAACAGTGACACGGAGGAATTGAAGCAGATAGTAGCAGAGTTGCAGAAACAGATACTGCAGCTACAGCTCAGGCTAGACCAACAGGCGGACAGGCAAGCGAGACAGCAACCCAGTCGGCCTATGGGAAGGTGCTGGACATGCGGCGACCCCCGCCATAGGGCAAACCGTTGTCCGAATCCTCCACCCGTGGTCCGATATACTAGAACCAGCAAGTCGTGCCCCACAACAGCCGCCACCTTTAAACTAGACGCCCCAGCCAAAGCGGCTCGCTCGGCAGGGGAGATCAGGGAAAAGGGTGTGAAGAGACAGAGCCAGACCGATAAGCAAGTGCTGGCCACTCGGGTCCAGGGGACGGTGAAGTGGTTTAATGTCCGCGATGGGTATGGCTTCATCAACAGGAATGACACAAAGGATGACGTGTTTGTACATCAGACTGCCATAAAGCGTAACAATCCTCGTAAGTGCCTCCGCAGCGTTGGTGATGGGGAGGTGGTACAGTTTGATGTTGTGAAGGGAGAGAAGGGTACAGAGGCCGCCGACGTCACCGGTCCCGGGGGTGTTCCCGTTAAAGGAAGCAGATTTGCCCCCAACCGGCGCCGCTACCGCCGGCGATCCTACTCTCCCCGGGTAGAAAACGTGACTGAGTTTATTGGAGATATTGTGAGCCCTGAACAAGGGAGCGAAGGTGAACGGGGGGATGACGGTTTCCCCCGACAGAAGGTCCCTACTCCGCCGGAGATCAATCCCTGTGATATCAACGGCCATCACTGCCTTGGAGCCGATGGTTGTTGACAGGGACTGTCAACCTTTAAGTGGGGGGGTATGTAATGAGGTGTGCAATTCTGACTGTATCATAGAAATGGATATAGAAATGAACTGTGCACAGTCCGCTACTGCCCCTTGTGGACAAGTGCTGAAAAAACGCAGGGAAGTGGGAAAGTCCCTTTTCAGCAAATGTTGTTTACCCAGGAAGAGACTGCAGAGAAAAAAACATTGATTACTGATCCCCTCCCACAACAGCCTTGTGCTCCGGAGCAGAAAGGGCGGGAAGTCAGTCTAGGTCCAGAGCTGAACCAGAGAAGATCTCCCTGCGGATGTCTGTTTAAAGTGGACTACTTTGCTACACCTTGCCGGAAAAATCATCCCGCAGAGGCCCCTGTGACTGATCCTGGGCCACTGGACTTTGGTGCTGTGACTCTGGCCGCTCTGCAAAACCTTGCCCGCCGAGCACCCAGAGTGCTTGTGCAGGGGCCGTGACCGACATAAGGGAGCCATGTGTGCTGCTGTGATCTCCCTTCTGCTGTTGCTCTGTGTGCCCTGAGACTGGGAGAGACAGACTGTTACCTGCAGAAGGAGACCAAAGAAGAAGAGTGAGGAGATCCCCAGGCCTGCTACGTGGGAGCGACATCTTCTTCTGTGATAAGACTGGTACGTGATTTTAGGGAAAGTTAGGGAAAGATACCTTCATTGTTGTGTTTTCTTTTCTTGCTGCGTACCCGGAAGAAGTGAAGATCCAGAGACTCTAATATATATACAAGTGAGCATATAATTCAGTTGACTGTGAGATAAATATGTTTTACAGTAAAGAAATGTTATTATCGGTTAAACCTGAGTATGGGGATTCTGTTGAGAAAGATCATACACACACACCCGCGGCCTTACCACCGGTCGCTTCACTAGGATGGGCTTCTGTTTCAATACCTGATGAGGCCAATTTATTAGATTCTTGGAGAACCCCTATAAAGAAGAATAAAGATGAAGTTTTGGATTGGCAAAGTCAAAGTCCTGACCTTAATCATACAGGAATATTGTAGAAGGACCCGAAGACAGTAGTTCATAGCAAAACACACACCAACATAATAGAGTGGAAACTATTTTTTTAGGCTGCAGTGGGCGAATTTCTTTCAAGCCGATGTGTAGGACTAATCAACAATTACTGGAAATGATAAGGCAAGTTAGTTTAGCACAAGGGGTCATAGTAGATATTGAAGCCAAAGGTTCACAGTAACAGACATGTGATAGTGGATCATTTAAAAAATTACAAAGTTCAATTTTTTGCTTCTCATTTGTTTGATTTGGTATAATTAATCCATTTTTGGGAAATCTAATGTAATGTCAGTCAAATTTATGGGGATTTTTAAAGGGTTTGCAAACTTTCAATCACCACTGTGGTCTTTATTCGTAATTTACATCCGATATGAATTGTGACTTTATTGCTATACAAATCACTTTCAATCACTGTTTATTGTTCATTATTCATTCTTTCTAGACAGGGGCCCTATGCTCTTGCATCAGGTAGGCGGGTGAGTGCAGGCTGGGGGGGGGGGGTGTGAGTGCAAGCTGTTGGATGGTGTGAGTGAGTGCAGGCTGTGGGGGTGTGAGTGCAAGCTGTGGGAGGGTGTAAGTGAGTGCAGGCTGTGGTGTTGTGAGTGTAAGACCTGGACGTGTGGGGGCTGAGTGCTGGGAAAGTACCTGGCTGCTCTGTGTGGACAGGACTTGTGGTGGTGTGAGAGTCATGTGATCAGTCACATGACTCATGTGACGACCATCTGCTGTGAGGCTGAGCTGCTGGTAAGGCAGCACCCTGAGAAACCCCGAGACCCCTTCCTCCTATACAGGGATATGGAAATACAGCAGAGCCCAGCAGGTACCTGCCTATGATGAGCAGCGGAACGGAGCAGGGAGGTCGCCAGGAAGGGAGTATTAAATCGGGACACAAAAGGGAATTCAGGAGTCAGTGTCAAAACCGAGAGGGCAGCAAGGTACAAAATTAGCAAGCTGTAGAAGGGTCAAAAATCCAGGCAAAGGTCAGAGTCAAAGCCAGGAAGGCAGCAAGGTACAAAATCGTCAGGCTGTAGGAGGGTTGAAAATCCAGGCAAGGGTCAGATTCAAAATAGCAAAATACACAATAGATCACTGGGGAAACCAAGACTATATCTGGCGGCCTGCAGGCCAGGCTCCAAGGTATTTGAAGGGCGCGGTTCCCTCTCATAGGCTGGAACTGATAGCCTGATGACCTCATCCGGACCTCCCCTAGAACCAGGCCAGATGCACGACTAGTAACAACCTCCCCACTTCTGATAAAAGAATGAAGCCTGCGCCTACCAGACATTTCTGCAGAAACCTCTCTTCTGTAATCAACATTACCCACAGGAGAAACACGGCGATGCCCAGCAACAGAGGTAGGTGTCAAAGTAGCAAATGAGAACATGGCCCTCCCATCACCGGTTCCACCAGCTGAAGGAGCCCGGCGCCTCCCTGCGGCCAGGGCAGGAACACCAGCCACTGAGTCCAACGGCAACATTACAACTGTGACATAACTAAAGGCCCTGGCAGGTTGGTATCTGCGGCGGCAATGTCTGGGGAACATGGTGGGTCATCCTATGTAGCAGGGGGCAGCTAGTTGGCAGTGGTTTCAGGGATCTGCAGGCATGCATCATCAGCTTTTGTTGTGGTTGCTGCCGCCAGCCTGCGCCAGACGCCATATTGTTACACCCAATACTTAGGTTTATTGCCTTGTGGCTTCCTGCATGAAATGACATACCGTTACATCCGGACGGAACCGGAACCCACAAGGCAATTATGTGTATAGAAAGGATGCTAAAATATACGTTCATACGATTAGAATGTTATTCAAATAAATTAATAACTATAAAATAAACAAAAGTAAAACTAAACAGGATAAAAAAATTATAGAATAAAAATACATTGCATTAAATTATATATTAACTAAATGTTATGACATTTTGCAATGTATTTATTCAGTCTCTTATTTTGCACTTTTCATAACATATTTGCTCAATAAATTATAATTACAGATAACTAATAACTATTATTAAATTATTAAGTACTACATTACATGAAGACCTGGCAGAAAAATAATAAATTGTATTTCCAATGTTTTAAACCTAATAGTAAAATAAAAATGTAGTTTAATTCAATTACAATTTACTACAATAAATTAATACAATAAATTACTGCATATATAGAATTATGCAAAGTATGTAGTTTGTTGTAAATAGCATCTATAATACAAAAGATAGACTGAGCGCTTTTTCTGTTAAAGCGTGTTAAACCTGTGTACAAATTCCATTTCTCATAGACATATCAGCAAGGAGACAATAAACTTTACATTGGCAAAATTGTTTATTTCTATTTATTTTTTCTTTTCGTGGAAATTGATAAATTTGTAATGCGTTTGCAATTTTCAAGGGTAATGCCCCAAATGTCTGTGGCAGCATCATCACACATTGCACATCATAATTGGCATGACACAAATTACAAAAAGTGTTGTGTTAGACATTCTGTAGTTACCTCAACAGATTGATTTTTTCAATTTCAGGCTTTTGCATTGAAATTACTGTAGCATGGTGAAAGGCAGGGCTGTAACTACAACAGGTGCAAGGGTTGCAATTGCACCCGGGCCCTGGAGTCTATGGGGCCCCAAAGGTTCCTTTGGCCTATAGAAAAAGATTACTGCTATTAAAGATTTGCATAAAATGGGGGCTTCATTGGAGCTTTCACATCAGGGCTAATGAGCTTTAAGTTACACCACTGGTGAAAGACATATTCTATGTGGACAGCTTGGTGGCCAGAAAACTGCTTGGGGCATTGCTGGCAAAGGAGACACCACTAGTATGATATTAGTGCTCTATTTCTGAGTCAAAACCATCCCCTGTATCTTGGGAGACTCTTGGGATCTCATAGATCAATGCCATCTCACATTTACTCCAAACCATTGAGATACATGCCCGTTTACACAAACCTTTATTAAAACATAAATCAGATTGAAAAGATTAAGGGCCATTACCTGGCATGTGTGGGCAGAGAGCAAGTACTTTGTATAGAATCACTATGGCATAAACAGACACACATTATGGTCATGCAAAGAACTATGCAACACACCACATTTTGGTCAGCAGGGTTGGCACTAGTGAAAGAAAAATGGCAGTGGCTATTTTTGAGGTCAGATATTTAGAGTTGTACGTTTTGTGACTAAGGCTGTCCCTTTTACTTCTATGGTGAGACTGCAGTTGTCTTATTAATTGGTTACACTCACATCTAATGAACATTTTTTAATAGAGTAGGAAGAGATATCCTGCAACAAGACAAAGTGGAGTAAAGATATCCATACAAATTCTGAAGAGTGCATTTAAAAGATAGAACAAACTTTCATCATTGTCTAAGCTGGAGAAAAAAGAAAGCATCTTATTACCTTCTGAAAACATAGCCGCCCCGATTGCAGGTCACTGTAACATGCGGTACTCTTATTAAGACAGTATTATGTGGGCACTCTATTGTTCTGTTAGTTAATCAATGTATACAATTATTATTTTATTAAGGTTTGGTGATATTATTTGACCACAGTATAGTAGTATTATTCTGTCACAGTAATGACACTAGAGTTCATATACTTCCTTAATTTAGGGCTCCCCATGATTAAGCTTTATTACCGCCACGCGAAACGCGCGTATGGGTAGCCAGTCATCTAGGGGGGTCCTAGCCCCTTCCTAGCCGCATCTGCACCTGCACTTTACTTTGGTAACACTTATAGTTGTTACATGCTTGTATTTACTTGTATGTCATTACCTTGTTGTCCAATGTGACTAGAGCCATTGGCATATACTATGTATTACTTGGGTAATCTGACCTCTGCGAGGTTCACACTTTATGCACATGTACAGGAGTCTGCTGTTAATACCGGGGAAGTGCAATGATCACCTTACTATGTATTTTTAAGTGTAAAGTACACAGCATTTTCCTGTTTAATTTGTATTGCTGAGTAAATGTCATTAACATCTTGTAGGTGCAGATTACTGCTCTGCCTGACCTGAGGTGATAACTCAGTGCACTTGTTTCATGTAAAAATAAAAAAATAATTTAATTTGCACCGCAATCAAGTTGTTCTGTAGTTAAATTAAGTGTTGAAGTTTGGAGGTGTTTGGATCTACATGGGGGGTTCCAGGGGCGTAGCTACAACAGGTGCAGGGGTTGCGATCGCACCCGGGCCCTGCAGCCTAGGGGGCCCCAAAAGTCCCTTCGGCCCATAGAAAAAGACTAATACTATTAAAGATTTGCAATAATTAGGGGGCACCGTTGGAACTTTGGCATCGGGGCCCCAGGGCTTGAAGTTACGCCACTGGGGGGTTCCCTCTGACCAATTTTTGTACAATACTACATGGAGGTTTTTGTATTCATATAGTTCCTCACTAAAGTGACAATTTGCCTATGTCCCAGAGGAGCATTGTGGCTAAAAGACTCCTCACTGCTGGCAGGCAGATTGACCTCTGTAAGGAGAGAGTAGCCATCCCTCCAGTAATGGGATATAAATGCTTGTTGTCTGCTGTTGGGAGAGTTGGGTAGTTGATACATGACAGTTTCATAGTTGTCATGCTGATTGTGCATGCCCTGCCCACATGATCAGAGCAAAGGCAACAGCTGTACAACACTGCTGAAGCCCTCTCTAGCCATCTAACCCAATAAACTTTATTAAACATTGGCCCTAAAATTTACAGGAATAAGACTCAAATAATGAACATTTGACTTCTGTGAGACATATAGCTGCAAATGTAAGGTACAGAAAAACAGAGAAATAATTATTCATATTCTTAGTTACGTCTCGGGCTACCTTGTTTCTTTTTCCTTGTACCTTTTGTTTCTGCCATCGCATACTGCACCTTCATCCTCTTCCCTGTAGGTCATGACTTGCTGATGCCTCCAGGGAAGTCACTATGTGTTGTCAGGTTATGACGTTGTAACATCAAGATATGTGGTGTGATCTGTGAAATACTGATGTGGCCGGAGGTCCTGAAGTGAGGTGAGCGATGAGGTAAATATTGTTTTATTTTATTTTTTTAATTTCCCAGCTGTGTACCTGTTCCACCTTACATGCAAATTCAGCTTATGAATAAACCAACAGAACCTATCTACTGTAGTTTATAACCTGGAGAATAGTTGTATTTTTTATATTCATGTATTTAACAACCAATAAAATACATCTACAGCATCACTAGGGTGATCAGTTTATACCATAAAAATAATACAAACTGCAGCATACAGATATATAAAGTACTAATATAATGTACCAAAGCATGGCATCTTATCCTGCAAAAAAAATAGGGATTATTGAAAAATAGTTTTTTGTCAAAATTCTCGCAAAAAAACTGTTTGAAATGTTATAAAATTTGTGTGCAACATGTAGTTACATTAAAATGTAGCTTCTTTTGACATTTTTACACCAGTCCCAACCAGCTTTTTCACCTTTTTGAAGAGTCAGTGTATCTAAGCCAGAAAAGCACATTGCTGAACATGGCTGCCAAAATCATGCATGCCTTTTAATGAAGTTCAGAAACTGTGGGGAAGGAAGGAGAGCGCAAGAGGATCTTATCCTTGAGACAACTGCAATAGAACAAAAAATAAGCTGCTCACCTGGTATGATTGTGTAACCCATAACCAGTGTGTAAGCGTGGTATGGCTGCTGCTGGATCAACACTCCACTGTTATGTAGTGGAAGCAAGCAATGAACCTAGAAGGGATATGTTTTTCTGGCTGCTTCTCCAGTGGAAGAAACACAATTTGTTGGAGATGATGGTCTGGCCAAAACCCTGGCTTTATTCCAACATGTTTTGGAGCTACACTTCGCTCCTTCATTAGGGAACCAACATATTACAGAACATAGTGAATGGTACACATTACCGTATATACTCAAGTATAAGCCGACCTGAGTATAAGCCGAGGCCCCTAATTTTACCCCCAAAATCAGGGGAAACCTATTGACTCGAGTGTAAGCCTAGGGTGGGAAATGCAGCAGACCCCATCCTGGAATATAACCCCTCATCACTGACTGGTATATAGCGCCACCATCACTCATATATAGAACCCTCCATCGCTGCTACACAGCACCTTATCACTGGTATATAGCACCTAATCACTGATATATAGCTCATCATTACTGTAAATAGCCCCCATCACTGGTATTTGGCCCCATCACTGGTATTTGGCCCCATCACTGTTATTTGGCCCCATCACTGGTATAAAGCTCACTCATCACTGGCACATGGCCCCTCTATCACTGGTACATGGCCCCCCTATCACTGGCACATGGCCCCCCTATCACAGGCACATGGCCCCCCTATCACAGGCACATGTCCGCCCTATCACAGGTATACGGCCCCCATATCACTGGTACATGGCCCCCATCACTCATACATGGCCCCCATCACTCATACATGGCCCCCGTCACTCATACATGACCTCCATCACTCATACATGGCCCCCATCACTCATACATGGCCCCCATCACTCATACATGGCCCCCATCACTCATACATGACCCCCATCACTCATACATGTCCCCCATCACTCATACATGGCCCCCATCACTCATACATGGCTCCCATCAATGATACATGGCCCCCATCACAGGTATATGGGCCCCATCACTGATATTTGACCCCCATCACAAGTATATGGGCCCCATCACTGATACTTGACCCCCATCACTCATACATGGCCCCCATCACAGGTGTATGGGTCCCATCACTGATACTTCACCCCCATTACTCATACATGGCCCCCATCACTGGTGTATGGACCCCATCACTCATACATGGCCCCCATCACCGGTGTATGGGCCCTATCACTCATACGGTACATGGCCCCCATCACAGGTGTATGGGCCCCATCATTGATACTTGACCCCCTACTGGCACTACAATAAAATAACAAACATTTAGCTCACCCTCTGACGGTTTCGCCACAGGCTCTGTTGTGTCCTCTCTCCACTCTTCCTGGTTGTTCTCGGCTTCTAATCATGTGACCGGCGCAGCAGCAATGACGTCACTTATGCGCCGGTCACATGATTTACCGGCAACCAGGAAGAGCGGAGGACGTCACGGAGCCCGCAGAGAAACCGTCAGAGGATGAGTTAAATGTTTGTTATTTTATTGTAGCGCCAGCAGGGGGGTCAAGTATCATTGATGTGGGGCATATTCTGTGATGGGGGGATAGTAATGTAATATGCGCTGATCCGACTGCCGCTGATGGACGGGGGGATGCAGTACATGTTCATTACACTAATGAGTGGGGTCATGTGACTGCCCGCTCATTCTGTAGCCTCCCTTCACCTTTCCCAGCTTCCGGTCTTTGCCCCCACCACACTGTCACTGACACTGACTTGAGTATAAGCCGAGGGGACACTTTCCAGCACAAAAATTGTAATGAAAAACTCGGCTTATACTCGAGTATATTCGGTATATAGACGCCATTAACAGAGCACATGATCATGATGTCTGTGCTAGGTGGAGGTAAGGTTCTGACGTCATTTTGTAACCTGATACTTTAAACATCATTTGCACTGCCAAAAATTTTACAGACAATATATAACTATTATGGTCCCTTTACACGCCGCCACAGGAAGGTAGAAACCGCCAGGCATCGGACACAATTGTTCCTTTTGCCTTGAAAAGACCGCAAAGTGGCGGCGTGTAATTCAGGAAGTTCCTTCCTGTGTCTTCGGATACCTGTGTTTGAGCCGTGCTCAAAACATGCAGGCATAATCCCTATGGTGGCGGCGTGTAATCCGGGCACAGGCAAGGTTTTTGCGTGGCCTAGGGAAAACCCAGGGGCGTTCCACAGCGTCATGGTTACCACGCCCCATCAGCGATCATTGGTGGGGGCTACTGTGTAACAATTGGCTGTCCCTGTACAGGGCGGCATATTTAACGAGCTGACCAGTCACACTACACATTTGCAATAGCGTCATGTATTAGCCAGCCTTCCTGCGCCGGCTGGCCAATCATGAAGTTATTGCATTGTCCAATCACCTTACAAGCGTCACGTAATACACAACTCTGTCACACCTATGTAGTTACGGCGCACAATATGTACGCCCAGATTCCCTTGTTGTAGCGGCGTGTAAATCAGGGAAGGTATTCCACAGAAGATAACCTGCGGCACCCGTCGGCACTTCCGAGGAACGAAAATACCTTGTGTGGAGCACATTGTGGCAGCATGTATATGCGGCATCAGGCACCGTTAGCAACCGTTGAAAACGCGCGCGTGCACGTGCGGTGCCTGCCTGTTGCTGCCCTCTGTGGCGGCGTGTAAGGGTACCATTAGGGATCTAAGCAGACAGACATTCTCTCTTTGTTCTTATCTTTTCTGTCTGCTTAGATCCCTAATAGTTATATATTATCTTTGAAATTGTTGGCAGTTCTAATGATGTTTAAAGGATCAGGTTACCAAATGACCTCAGAACATTACCTCCACCCATCAAAGACGTCATGATCATGTCTTCTGTTAACGGCATCTATATAATATGTACCATTCACTGTGTACTGTAATATGTTGGTCCCCTGAGGAAGGAGCGAGGTGTAGCTCCAAAACATGTTGGAACAAAGCCAGGATTTTGACCATCATCTCCGACGAATTGTGTTTCTTCTACTGCATGTGCAGCACGGATCCAGAAAAACCCTTCTAGGGTCCATTGCTTTTAATCAAGTTGGGACATATTATTCCACTGCACACTCCATTAGGACTAGTATGCAGAATTGGGGGTCAAAATCATATACCCTCTCGTTAAACAAAAAAATAATAAAAATCGCTGACTGCCAAAATATTAAGCAAAGTATATTTAACTGGTTACCAGCAAATGATGTACTGGTATGTCATATTTCCACTCCCTGTGTTTACCAACAGATTGTGGTTTTGTTATTTAGCCATCGTGTGCTGTGAGTGGAGCGGAGCTGAGCCCTCGGCTGCTAAGCTGTTAAAATTCTGCTGTCCATCTCTAGGAATGGCACTTACAAGATGTGACTTAGGACTTATTATGTTCTGACCACTCATCAGCTCTCACTCAGCAACACTGCGGGGTGCCATTGGGTTGCCATTACAGTTGGGGGTTTGCTGAAGATCCCTGAATTAGTCATATTGCTACTCCTTTGAAAGCCAGCTTATCTCTGACAATGAGATAATAATTCTTCGAATATACAGCAATACTTTTCTATTGCGGTTATAGTACAAGTGATCAGACAATCCTAATTTAAGTTGCCTAACATTATTTCAAAATACAGTGAAAGTAAAAATAGGCTTTGAAAAATATTAAGAAAAAAATACAAAAGTTTGAATTATCAAATTATCTTCCCCCCCCATTAAAAATAAAGAAATAAAAAAATAAAAATATATACATGAGTCTCCACATTTTTCAAAGTCCAATCTCTCAACATATACAGTCATATCCAAAAGAGTTGCACCCTTGAAATTGTTCTAGAAAATGAAATATTTCTTCTAGAAAATTATTGCAGTCACGTTTTGCCATACACATGTTTATTTTCTTAATGTGTATTGAAAAAGACCTCCCAAAAAACTGACAAAATAGGCAAATTGTACATAATTTCACACAAACCCCAAAAATGGGTCAGACAAAAATGTTGGCACCTTTCCAAAATTGTAGGTAAACAACTTTGTTTCATCCAGATGATGATTGTTCAACCTCACCTGTGGAAACCAGATAAAAAGGGGAAACGTTGACTCAATCTTTGCATTGTGTGTAGTGCACCACACTAAGCAAGAAGAAGAGAAATAGAAGAAAACTGTCTGAGGACTTCAGAACCAATATTGCTCAAAAATATCAAAAATCTCAAGGTTACAAGTCCATCTCCAGAGATCTTAATGTTCCTTTTTCCATGGGACCCAACATAAGACATTTACTACCCATAGCACTGTAGCCAATCTCCCTGGATAAGGACGGCAGAGAAAAATTGATGAAAGGTTGTGATACAGGATAATCTGGATGGTGGATAAGCAGCCTTAATCAGTTTGGAAAAGACAGTAAAAATGTATATTACAGCACAGAATCACAAATAAGTCTTTCTTTGAGGTAAAACATTTTTTAAAAACAGGCAGAGAAATGTTTTACCTCACAAAATTAATCAGGTATAATCCTCTGTTGTAATGTCTTTATACCATGCCATTACACAGTGCGTAGCAGAGACACATATATAAGATTATCTCAGCACAGGAACATTTTTTTTAAACTGATCCAATGGTGAAACTAATTATTATTCCAAAATATATTGATTAAATTAACTTTGTACACTGTAATGAGAAAGAAAACCAACTCCAGAATTTTGCTTTTTCATGCTGCCACTACACAGCAAAAAAAAAGTCAAGAAAAGACATTAAAAACATCATGTCTACCAAAAATGTTACTAAGAAAACCAAAGACTGCAAAAAATAAGTCCTCAGACTGCTCCATTGACAGATAATGGTAAACAAGACAAGTATTGGAAAATAACAACACAAGTAAATTTTCATTGTATGAATTTCTGGATTTTTTTCCACCACTTAAATTGAAAAAAAAACTGGACATGTTTGAAATTTCTATAATTGTACTGACCCAGAGAATCATATACAGGGTAATTTTAACTGTATAATGAAAGCTGTAAAAACAAAACCCCAGAACAAGGTTTTTTTTTAACAATTTTGCCATACATGGAATTTTTTTTACTACTTTTTAGTATGTGATGTGATAAAATGGATGATGTGAGTCTAAAGTACAACTCGTCCTTCAAAATACAAGCCTTATACATCTTTGTCGATGGAAAACTAATAAAGCTGTGCATCTTGGAAGAAGAGGAGGAATAAAACGAAAGAGAGAAAATGGAATATTTGCCGGTCAGGAAGAGGTTATTGTTTCCTATACACGTAGCCTCCCTGGCGGTCTGTTTAGGTCTGGTTTTTGTTGCTAAAAGCGGGCTTACCCGCGTTCGCGGCAGATGCGGTAAAAAAAAACGCATCTGCCGCACTTGCCGCACTTGCCGCATAGCTGCCGCACTTGTGCCGCACTCGCGGCGCGGTTGCGGCGCGGTTGCGGTAATCTGCATAGTAAAGGGAACCATGCAGTAGACATGAGATAATGATTGTATACACTTACATGAGGGCGTCTCCCTGTGTGTGCTGGCACTTGTGAGCTGTGTTCGTCATGCCTGCTCTCCCCCTCCCTTATGCCCGCCCCCTCTCAGCCTGCTATAGTGATGTGAGGCTGATCTCGTCATAAAGGGGCGGGGCTAAATCGCGCATCCCGGTAGCCCCGCCCCTTTATGACGAGATCAGCCTCACATCACTATAGCAGGCTGAGAGGGGCGGGCATAAGGGAGGGGGAGAGCAGGCATGACGAACACAGCTCACAAGTGCCAGCACACACAGGGAGACGCCCTCATGTAAGTGTATACAATCATTATCTCATGTCTACTGCATGGTTCCCTTTACTATGCAGATTACCGCAACCGCGCCGCAACCGCGCCGCGAGTGCGGCACAAGTGCGGCAGCTATGCGGCAAGTGCGGCAAGTGCGGCAGATGCGGTTTTTTTACCGCATCTGCCGCGAACGCGGGTAAGCCCGAGCCTGACTCGGGGTTAACGCTTCTGGTAGTGAATGTTAACCCCGAGTCAGGCTCGGGAATAACGCTAGGAAGGTTAAAAGTTACATCTGTCTGCAGCAGTTTGGACCAGGTAACAAAAATACCAAGAGAAATGGCATGAAAAACATAGCAAAAGCAGTGCATAACTCCAACCCATCGAAGTAGACTTAGACCTTGTTGTGGTAGTTAATCTAGATTTTTGTTTTACAAGCAGTAGTACAATCATGTAAATATATAGACATTCATATTTATATACTAAATGAAATATATATATATATATATATATATATATATATATATATATATATGTATATACACTGCTTCAAAAAATTAAGGGAACACTTAAAAAACACAATGTAACTTCAAGTCAATCACTCTTCTGTGGAATCAACCTGTCCAGTTATGAAGAAACACTGATTTTGAATCAATTTCTTTTGTTGTTGTGCAAATAGAAAAGGCAACAAGTAGAAACGATCGCCAATTAGCAATACACCCCTATAAAAGAGTGGTTCTGCAGGTGGTGCCCATTTCTATGTTCTCACCATTTTTGGCTGTTGTTTTGGTCAGTTTTGAATTTTGTCTTTGCTCTCACCGCTAGAGGTAGCATGAGGCGGTGTTTACAACCCACAAAAATTTGTCACATAGTGCAACTCATCCAGGATGGCACATTAATGTGAGCTGTGGCATGAAGGGTACCTGTGTCTGTCAGCACAGTGTCCGGAGCATTGAGCAGATACCAGGAGACAGCCCAGTTCACTAGTAGACATGGATGGAGCCGTAGGAGGGCTACAACATTAAGAGACTAAGGAGATAGAAAGATTTTCGGAAGTGTACATCCACAAAAGATCTGTGGTTAGTATTCCTCAATGTTTTTAATATCCTCCCTGCTGAGTTCCTTCAAGTGTTCCTAGAAGATTTCATGACAATTGATCATACAGATACATGATTTGATTTTTATTTGCCTTTTCTTGATTCATTTTGCTTTTTGTTAATTGATTAGAAACTATTCACACTTTCATCATTCACCATCTTTCAGAACATCGCCAATTTTTATTATACAAAGATCTACAAAATGTGAAATTTACAAGTGTGACCCATTAGTAATACTTTTCCCTTGTCTTTAAACCATGTTAAGAATGTGTGGAATCATCCCCCCAGTAAAGTACATGGAGGCTGTGTAACATGAAGAGTTAAAGACATTTCAAAATGCATTGCTAATATATGATACTCACTTGTACATTTCACTTATTTTAGTTCTACGCAGAATGAAAATCGTCCGTGTTCTGAAAGATAATGTTAAACACATTTATCCAATTGAAATAAAGCAGAGGTGGTATTTTTGGAGAGTAGTACAAACAGCTAAATGTCCTCTAGTAAGATCGTCAAAAGATTTCTGGGCTTTCTTCCTTATCCCCTTGCTTTCTTAAAATTTTCCCATCCAACTCTTTTGTTCCTAATCTGCTTTTTTGGAGACCTTTATGCTCAATGAAAATGATAATGAAAATTCAGAAGCACTGACATAAATCCAGACTTTAATACATCCCAGACCCACAGAGAACGTATTTGAATTGGATATACCCTCGATTTCACATGGATAGTCATTGTATGGAGTCAAAATTCATTATCAGCAAACTCCAGGGTTTCTGAAAGCTTTTCTATGATGCTTTGTAATTGTATTTTACAACATCATTAATATCAAATGTCAAGTATGGATTATAGGAACAGGTATTCTCAACTAAGTATAACAGTAATGAATACAACTGTAATGGATATAAATACTTCATCGCATTTCCGCAGCTTATCACTGTTTTGCCCAGTATAAGATTTTAATGTTATTGAGAAGTCTTACTGAGAAAGAAGAATTAAAATGTCACAAACCCTCAAGAGAAAGGTTTAAGGTGATGAATAGGACCACTGGAAGAGAGGTAGGCGGGTACGTCAATCATTATATTAGCAATACACCACATATCCACAACTAATTAATATTAGAATTCCCTCTTTATTTAAGACCTGCACGAGGGCTACTGTACTCATAATTGCCTGGGGTGCAAATCCCCAGTGTATTGTGCTCATGTCTATTGTCCACCTTGAAACATGGAGATGCTTCTGAAATTGAATGTTTTAATCCATAATCTTCAGCAGAAAGAAGCTAAAGTCCCCTCAAAAGTAAGTAAACACTTGGTGTCAAACACTAACATTAGTGGAAAAATAAGATTTACCAGGGCTAGAAGTAGAAAGCAGCGATCATAGACAAAGTATAAAAATGAGAGAGAAAAATTATGGAGCTCATCAAGCTTATTACTAGAAGAAAGAATAAAAAGAAAACTTAGTTAATGAAGCACAATTTAAAGAGAGCCTCAAGCAGTCCTATGTGGCATATCAATCTTCCCTGCCTAACAGTCCCTTAATATAGTTGTGCACATTAACAGATCTTTAGAAAAAGTATTTCTAAAGTCTGTGCTTGATATGCTAATTAAAGAATGGAAAAACAGGAGGGGCGCTCCAATAAGTGATACCCGGTGGTCTAGTGGGAGGGTGGGGGAGCTGATTAGCACACTAACCTTTCCTGGTTGTACCGCTTGTACAACCAGGTTCTCCAGCCTGCAGTGTTTTGTTGCACACTGAGCAGGCCCAGCATTTCTGGAAAGACTGTGGATCATGTGATGGTGACGTCACCACAGGTCCTGTAAGTTAAGGTCCTTCAGGCATCTTCTCCCTTTGGTCTCCTCTTACGCAGCTCTGCCACTACTCCATTGTAATGGGATAAAGACATGGAGGATTAAGAACAAAAATAGTGTGTGCAGGTGCCAGAGAGAGGCCAAGCAGGAGGATATTGCTTTTGGGTGTTTAATAACAAGGCATTTTGGCGGTGGTTCCCACCTTCATCAGGTGACTAACCTGATGAAGGCGGGCACCACCGCTGAAACGCATTGTGATTAAACACCATGAAGCAAAGTCCTCCTGCTTGATCTTAAGTTGTCCGCACTTCCGTTTATATGCACAACTCTGATTCCAGGTGTATGCGTTACAGCTTCAAAAAGGCATAGCGCACATGATCATAAGTGCAGACAACTTCCACTCATTTGTAGTGAGCCTCTCTGAATCCAGGATGCATGAACCTGGTGTCAGATTAGCTCAATGCTGAGGGGAACAAAGCTGCACACTTGTGTGAGCTTTGAATGGCTCTGGCAAAGACACCACTTTTGTAAAGCATGTTATCACACCCACAAGGGCGGGATAACATGCTAAATGTGCCGACTAGTTGGGGAACTAACTCCCCCTTGACTAGTCAAAGCCCTAACTAGCATATCATAAAAGACATTAGAAAATCTTTTTCTAAAGAACTGTTTATTTATGCAACTATGTGAAGGGACTGTGACTAGCCCAGGGTATGGGGACTCGGGTATCTGGGCCCTCTGCTCCGTTAGGGATGTCACTGGTGGCCTGCCCAGACCCGTGGTCCTGGTGGTCAACTAAAAAAGGGTAGTTGATGTGGGAATAAAAGTTTAATAGTTTATCGTGACACCACCTGTGGTATTTGGTGACTGCACCAGTGCTGCGTAGGGCCTCCAGGGATTGTGGATGAGCAGCTTGGTATTGAAGCTCCTCACAGGTGGAGCTGGATCCCTGGGGTGTTTGGTGATGATGATTAAGGATGGAGCAGGGATTTCGTCGGGCTGTTGGATAACGGGACAGTCTCTGTGGATGGCAGGGGCATGGGTAAGCAACTGATACACACACCACTGGTTGTCCTTTACCTTTTACTGGTGTTGATGCAGGTAAACGTCCAAAGCACTGCCGGGTGTTCAGGATGCACTTCTGGTTCTCCACACCGAGTGGGTATAAGGCCTTCTTGTCTCTTTCCCCGTGTGTGTGAAGCCCCTGCCCCGTGTGAAACTTGGCTGGCCTCCTCTGCTCCTTCTCTCCACCTGTGCTGTCAGCGGGGCACCCTCGATGGACTACAGCTGTTTATCTCTCCATGGTGCCTGGCTCCCTGGTGAGTGACTGTGCAGATGCCAGGGAGACTGAAGTCTCCATGGTATACCCGTGTTCTTTACTGGGCCAGGTGCTCTTCAGTAGACTCGGACTCCAGTGTCTGGTGTGCTATTTGGGTGAACCTAACGTTTGCTCCTCGGTTCCCACTTTGTTCTTTCTGTTCTGCTCACCTTCAAACCTCATTCTTGGGCCTTGCAGGACTACTCGACGCTGTTTAGGATAACTGGCTCGGGTCTAACGCAGCACCGACCACCAGTACGTCTTTACAACTCTTGTAGCGTCTGCACACTCTAACTAACTCCACCCCCAGCACCAGTAGTTATAGGTGATCTTGCCTAAAGGCAGCAAGTTGAGCTCCCCCTACTGTGCCGGGGATGGAAGGTGTTGTTTGTGTTTGTATATGTGGCATCCCTATGGCTAGGCGCCACAGGGAGGTACTGCATCCCAAACAGAAGGTGTAGTGCCTCCGTAGTTATGGATTTGGGGTTTCCTTGTAGAATCTGTCCTAAGCACCCATACACTAGCCCCTCCCTTAGCATAGGGGCCGTATATTCAGTAGGTCCAGGGGGTGGAGCTTAGAGTAGAGAGGGAGACTTGAGTGACAGTTGAGCTAATTTTAGTCAGACAGTGCTGGGAAGGCAGCCAGAGAGGACGTGCCTGACAGCGTTCCTGACAGGAGGGCGCCTCTTAGAGAGAGGTGACCCAGGAACCGGAGGGGACAAACCAGGCCTGGTTTGAGCCAGCTGGGGACGTCCGGGGTCGACACCGGCATAACCGGAGCTGAGGCAATCAGTAGTCTATCCCTGGTTAGCGAACCAACAAGCTGTGGGACCGACAGAAGGGAGCCATAGCACCACAGACTGTACCTTTACCTCAGTCCTATATTGGGTCCAGGACACTTTAAGGAGAGAGGATTAACGCAGGGAAGTCCCATCCGTACTAGTAAGGAACCGAACGCACTTAATTTTAGCAGACCAGTGGACTGGCGTGGGAGCTCTGCAGAGTGGTTAAAGAGAGTAAGGAGGAACACAGACCCCAAAAGCCATTAAAAGGGACCATCAACAGACTCTACAGGATCACCTTACAATCTGTGGTTACGTCCCTGTTCAATCAGACTGTGATTGAAACTGTATCATCTACCCGGTACCAGTAAAGTGACGTTTGAGTTGAATTGGTGTCTGTGCTCCTTTCCTCCAGTTCCCGGAAGGCCTCAGCATCATCAAAGGGGTAAGAACTACAATTCCCCTCATCCAGCCCCGCTGCCCTGAGGTAAAGCTCCACCTGTAGGGAGCTGTACTACTCTGAGCTGCACCTCCATCACCTCAGTGGCCGGCTGCAGCGCTGGTATCCACATTCCCCCATCCATCATCATCCCCCTCACCATCCCCGCCACTGAGGGAGTATTTACTGAAAATAGATGATCAAATGTTTTCATATTTGAATCATTAGGTTCAATTAATTATTCAAAAAATGTAATGTACAGCAAATTGACTCTTTGCGAATTGCAATACTGTAAAGCATCTACTTTTTCTAAAAGCACTAACACTCTGAGTTCAAATAGAATTGTACAACTAGAGATGAGCGAACCTTTTGAAGTTTGGGTACAGTTTGGTTCGTCAAACAAATATATGTCCGCTGAATGGATCGGCGAACAGTTTGCCGAACTTCCAAAACCCATTCAAAGCAATGGGAAGCAAAATCAAGGGCATAGAAAACACCTTCAAATTGCCGAAAAGCTGCCAAACACAAGTCAAACTTTTGTGAGGTAGCGCCCCTGGGGAACACGCTTGGCAGCAGAATAACACCACTACAAGGGTTAACAGTGGATAAAGTGTCTAACGGTTTATTAAAAACGGCATAAAGCGGGAACAAAAGACACTCACATAATACCATGTTTACATCACACATAACATAACCTTCACATCTTATCACAGGATATTCCATCATATTATTTACACTATATTTACATTTGCCATACACCTCTATGCTCTGGAGCACTTACCGCTCCTTTGGCGCTCCTGGCCGCCTAGCCGAATCTACCCTTCACATGTACATATAATACATTTTTCACACTTGGACACATCATAAGGTAGTTTTTCATACACCACTATGACTCCCACAGTTACATTACACATCCATCACACAAGGTAATTTGACATATGCCCTGTTGATCCATCATACAGGGTAGTTTTGTATACACCCAATATGATTCACACCTTTATCACTGGGACCATATCACGACCTCGCAGTTAGTCCCAATGACGGTTACGGCAGCCTGGCCTTCTTTCACATGAGACAGCATACAAGACAGTTTTACATAAACCATTATGCTTTATACATGAACATGAACACCGGGCCCTTGAACTGTCCTCGGTTTCCACATGACACATACACGGACTCCAGACCATCACAGGGCCCATACCCACATGCAACCACCATCCCTCATGGACATCAGCCTCTCAGGTCAGAGGGCAAGCGTCTCCGGCATGGAGAGCCAGGCTTCTCGCCTCACATTTTCACATCCTCACATCTTGCATCATCCGTCTAGTCTAGTTCCCATCTCCAGTCTGCCTCTCAAACAGACACCTGTCAGGTTAAGTCCTGCTCACCATACCCACCTGACACACCCACACCTGGGCTGTTAGGAATCAGCACACACTGCTCTCTCTCTTGGCCACTCATTGGTCTCATCAACCTCTCAGATCTTAACCCACTGTGCACCGGTTCAGTCTTACAGAACTCACACTCAGTGAAACAGGCTCATGTGAACAGGTATCTGTGCTGCAAGCCCATGTGATGCACCCCGGCCATGGGACCATGCCAGCGGTGCCCCAAACTGTTTTACAGTGCAGCCCCGCTGTTTTGGCACAGACATTATTTTCCTGCACTATTACTTAGCAAGCTTCAGCGCCACTGTCACCATGCTTCTGGGCCCACTCAGAAACCTCAGATATATTTACTGCTTCATCCTCCCCTGATTGGTTAATGACAGAGTTAGCCCTACCACCCTCTCTGCCGGAAGATGTGATTGGTTGCCAGTATGGTAACCAAACTGACGCCAGATTACTATAAAAATAAATAAATAATTCAAAAATTTGTGGCATCCCCATCAAATTTTAATAACAGTCAAGGTAAAGCTACCAGCTGTGGTCTGCAGGCTGCAGCTATCTGCTGTACCCTATTTGGCGAAGAAAAATAAGGGGTACCCCACTTTTTTTTTTTTTTAATTAATTAGACTTTTAAAGCTAAATACCTGGTTAAACATCCTTTGGTACAACATGAAAGGTAATAAAGGGTACCAGCTTACAATATACAGGGGGTGGGGCATTATATAGCTTTTTGATGTCTATCCAACTGTAAATATATATATTTTGTCTATTTTATGAATTGATCTAACTCTAATTTACATACATCTATCCATCCACCCACCTACTTGAACAGCTGAAAAGTTGAGTAATCTTTAAAATCTTAAAAGATTTTAAAAACTTGAAAAAAATTAGCCACTGCTAATGGTAGTTCGAGTTGATACCTGCTGGGTAATGTCAGCTGGCAGCAAAGTCAGAGGTCAGTAATAATTATTTTATTGAAAAGATCAGCCCAATATGCCTTTTTTTAATTAAATTTTATTTGTTGAAAGTCTCCCTTTCTGCCCAACTCCACCCACAAAAAAGGATGTAAAAAATAATTAGAAACCCCACTCCAAAAAAAGTAAAATAAAACCCAAATAAATGCTGAATAAGGCTAGGGTCACACTTTAGGGCTGGATGTGATTTTCCATGCGATTTTCACACTTTGATTGTGTGAACATCGCATGGAAAAACGCATCCATAGACCCCAATACAAAAAACACATGCCCCAATGCCAAAAACGCATGGCTAAAGTGCCATGCGATTTTGGCATGCATTTTTGGCTCATCACCAAAAAAGCCTCACGTTTTTAGATGCTTTTTCAAAAATGCATGCGCTTTTTTAACATGAGGCCCTATGGGTCATGCATGCAAAAACGCATGGCACTAAATGATACTATGCGTTTTCGCATGCGTTTTCGCATGCATTTTTTAAGGCTGCTCCTGACCTAACTACAAAAACGCAGCCCAAAATCGCAGGCTGTCATGAACAACCTTAAAAAACGCATGCAAGTGTGACCCTAGCCTTAGTCATAGCATATGGGAGGAAAGATCAGTGACTGCATCCCTCATATGGTGGGACAGCAGGCACTGCCCGGCTCCCGGCAGTGTGGCAAGCCATGACTTCACTGAGGTTGTGTCAGGTTACACAGCAAGTAGCACGCAGCAGGGAATTCCGCTGTGACCTGAGATGTCAGTGGCATCAGCGCTCGTAACGTTAGCTATCTTATGAGAGTCGCGACATCGTGCCAAATGTAGCGGTATGTTTTGCCGGTATCGTGAGAAAGTGCTTGTGGGAATGCAGCACAGTTTAAACATGCGGGATAGCTTCTGTGTGACCTCCCAAGCCTGAACTACAGTAATGTTTGTGATGGCACCAGTTGTCACTGTCTCACCAGTGCCTGCATGCCTGCTCTCATAGCACATGGGGAATGCTTTCTGTGAATGTGACCCCACCATATTGTTGTAAGACCCCATGCCCATGGTACTTAGTTTGATGCTTTTTTTGAAGCCCTGCACATTTTTTTTATAGGATGTAGTTACAAGAGAGTATGCGGCTTTGAAAAGTTAAACCACCCTTATCATGGAGTAGACAGGCAAACTGACCTGTACGCTAGAAAGGTTTATTGGATTCTGCGATTGGACACCAGTTTTCCTAAGGGACTTAGTTATAAAACTGACTTAATGTATCATTATTGATGACTAGTGATGAGCGAGAGTATTCATTATTATTCGCTATTTGCACAGATAGTACAGTATTCTGTGGTTATTTATGTACTCGCCTCACAATATTCGGATGTCTAGTCTTGAAGTTTTGGCACCTCCTTTGCAGCCAGTAAACATGCTGGGCTTTTTAACCAATCACAGTAAGGCCAGGGTCACAAATGCCCATCCACTTTTATAAGCCCTTAGAAAAGCGGATCCGTTTTTCTAAGGGTGCCAATAGTGTTCCCTTAGGTCTTAGTCATTTTTTCACCAAAAACGCATATGCGTTAACACATGGTGCCTATATGTACCATGCGTTAATGCATGCGTCTCCCATAGAGTCCCATGTTAAAAAAAATGCATGCGTTTTTTCTACTGCACCCCAAAAACGCTGCTAAGTAAGGCTAGGGTCACACATAGCAATCCGTTTTTGGAAGTGTTTTCCATGCCAAATCCGTTTTTCCTAGGCTGCTTTTTATGCCTCCTGTGCCCCTGAACGTACTGTCTTCAAAGGTGGAGCCTGATGATGATGAGACACAGTTGCCATCAGGTCAGTCTACAATGTCAACTAGGTATGAGATGGAAAATGAGGTGGTCGATGATGAGTCCACTGATCCAACCTGGACCGTTGGCACGCATAGCCATGACAGCAACACAGAGGAAGATGGATATGTAGCACCAACAGAGGGACTAAGTGGTCGTGGTTTGCCCAGAGTGAGAACTGGGTCAACTGTTTCCAAGAGCACCCCTGCTGTGGTCCAAGTAAAGGCAAGGGGGTGTTCAGCCGATGTGTGGAATGTTTATAGTGAAAGTCCTTTAGAGAACAACATTGTAGTCTGTACATCTGCCATACCATGTTGAGCAACGCAAAGGCAACCTGAGCACCACCAGTGTGTGAAACCACATGGCATGGCAGCCAAGCACACTAGTAGATGGAAGGTATCAAATGTGCGTCTGCAGGTCAAATCACTGTGATGTCGCCTGTGCTATGTCTGTCACGTCACCATCAGGCTTGGTGACTGTTCTAGGCGGAGCCAGATTCCTTCGGCTAGGGGTGCCGCTATTAGGGGGCCCATGTCCTCATCGGGACCTGCTTCTTTGGTTCCTGTCTCTGCCACTGGGCATCGACGTGTTCTTCCTGTGGGTGATGCTGGTGACAGGAGAGAGGTCCCTGCTGAGGCATCTGGAGGGTGCCGGCTTCGTTCTTCTGTCAAAAGTGAGGTGTTTGGTACCAGTCATACATCACCATCTGGCCTAGTTGTAGGGGCAGTCCGGATGAGGTCATCAGGTTGTGAGCTCTGGCCTATGAGAGAACCGCACACTTCAAATACCTTGGGGCCTGTCCTGCAAGCCGTCAGATATATTCTTGGTTTCCCAGTGATCTAGTTTGTGCTCTATTAAATTGACTGACCTTTGCCTGGATTTTGACCCTTCTACCGCCTGATGTTTTTGTACCTTGCTGCCCTCCTTGTTTTTACGCTACCTGCTGACTACGTTTTTGGATCCTGATTTTGTACCGACCTCCTAGTCTTGTCCCTTCCTGGCGACTTCCATGCTCTGGTCCGCTGCTCACCTATAGGCGGCTACCCCCTGAGCTCCACTGTAATTCCAGATCCCTGTATAGGGGTAAAGGATCTTGGAGTTCTCGGGCCGCTGCCTTACCAACTGCTCAGCCTTTGCAGTGGATGGTCATCACAATGTCATTCTGAATCTGCAGTTCAGGAAGCAGGTGCGCATACCTCCTGCCCACAAACTGAGGTTGCTCACTCATAACAAACATCGACCACATCAACTTCCTCGTCCCAGCAAAGCGTCCAATTGTCTGTGCCTGAGTGCTTGGAAAGAAAGCATAAATATACAGCCACACACCCACAGGCACAAATAGTAAACTCGTACATTGCCAAATTGCTAGCTGTGGAGATGTTGTCGTTGAGAACACAGTCTTTCCGTGATCTCTTGGATGTAGCTACCCCAAGATGCATTCTTCCCAGCTGCCACTATTTGCCCAGTGTGCCATCCCTGCATTACACAAGCACGAGTTAAGCAATCTGAACTGTGCTCTCACCAATGCCATAACCGGGAAAGTACACCTAACAACAGGCACCTGGACAAGTTGTTGTGGACAGGGACTATACATTTCTGTCATGGCACACTGAGTGAACCTGGTGGAGGGTGGGACAAAAGGCACAAAGTGCCTACCCATGCCAAGAACAGTTGGCCCAACTTCTGTCAGGGTTTCCGCCTCTTCATATTCCAGTTCCGCTCTCCCTTCCTCCTGCTCCTCATTTTCTGTAGAATTACCCTCCCCATCACTGACAAGCTGGGAGCTGTGCAGCAGTGCATCAGCAAAGCGCCAACACTCTCTAATGAAGCTGATCTGTTCAGGTAAGAAACCAAACACTGCAGCAGAGCTGTGGCAAGCTTTAAATCAACAGAGTGATCAGTGGCTCTCCCTGTTGCACCTCCAACTCCGTCTGGTCATCTGTGACAATGAGCGTAACCTGGTGGTGGCTTTAAAGGTTGGCAAGATGGTATACATGCAATGCATGGCTCACGTGCTGGACCTAGTTGTTCAGAATTTTCTGAAAACTTACCCTGACTTGCTGAACCTCCTTGAGAAGGTGCGCTGTATTAGCACCCATTTCAGCCATTCTTCTAGGACTTTCGCTGCTCTTACAGCGCTGCAAAAGTCCTTGAATTTGCCAAGTCACCAACTTATTTGCGACCTGCCCACGCATTGGAAATCTACTTATCATATGTTGGCGAGGATTAGTGAGCAGCAGAGGGCAGTAGCTGAATACCAGCTTCAACATGCCCATCAGATTGAGAGTCAGCCACCACACATAACAACTGTTGAGTGGGTGTGGATCACTGACATTTATGAGGTTCTTGAGAACTTGGACTACTGCACCAACCTCTTGAGCGATGATTAGGCTATTATCAGCGTAACCATCCCGCTGCCGTGTCTCTTGAAACTATCACTGCATAATCTCAAAGAAGAAGCTTTGAGTTGCCAGCATGTTGGTATAGAGACAGATTTCACAATGGGTGATACTGCCCAGCCTGTGGCAAAATTGGGCGATGAGGAGGAAGATGAGGAGGATAAGGAGGGAGAGGACTTGTTTTTCAGTGCTACTGAGGGGGCTCCTAATGCTACAGAGGATATGCCCAACCCGTCGAGCTTCATGTTTGTCCAGCCTGGATGGGCATGAGAGGAGGAGGTGGAGGAGGAGGAGAGTAAGCGTAAAGAGAAGATGGGTACCGGTCCTACTGTTGGGACACCGAAGATTTGCCATTTGCTAGCTTGGCCCACATGGCTCAGTTCATGTGTAACTGTCTTTGGCAGGACCCTCGACTAATACACATTTTACCCAACAACATATACTGGTTGGCCACCTTTCTCGATCCACCATGCAAGAAGAAATTTCCTTCTTCCTTTTGGAGTAACCAAAGAGTTTTACAATGGAATCCTTCAAGATTACCATTGTAGATCAGTTGCTGAAAACATCACCGTCAGACAATGCTGCAGGCAGACATACCCTCTCTTTTGAACACCAAGGGATAATGGGGAGAGACACGAACAGCAGGTCCAACAGAGGTGGGTGAAAAATGTACACAAATTGGGCAATTTTCAATAAACCAATACAACAGCAAGGGCTATCTGTGCCTGTAACAATGACAAGTATGGAAAAGTTGCAGAACATGGTCAAGGGGTACTTAAGTGACCATATGTCCCTTCTGATGCTTCAGTTCCCTTTAATTATTGTGTGTCCAAGCTGAACACTTAAACAAAGGGAAAATAGATACTAGAGTTTATGAGCTCTGAGGCACAAAGCAAATGGAATATATTAGCAGATTCTCAAACCTTTTATTATTAGCTCCTGGTATGGGCCACAATGCGTTTCAATAGCACGCAGGCTATCTCCATCAGATATTATCATTGATAGGCGCACAAGTCTCTTAACGGAAAATGGAGACAGACTTAGGGTATGTGCCCACAGGAAGGTTTAGTGGCGTTCAAACCATCAGTAAACCACTGGAAATTATCAGTTCTGAGCTCTGAAGTCTCCAGCTGTTTTCCGGCGGTTTTCCGGCGTTTTTTTTCAGCGTGTGCACAGCGTTTTTCAGTCGGTTTTTCCAGCCTTTTTTCCGGCGGTTTTCTATGGAGGATTTTGTTCATGGAACCGATCAAAAACCGCTGAGAAGAATTGACATGCTGTATGCTGCTAAACCGCTGGGAAACCGCTCAACCGCGGGCAGATCCGCTCACATAAACCGACTATGTGTGCACAGCGGTTTCTAAATTACATAGGGTTACTTGTAAGTCCTAACACTGCTTAGGATTTACATAAATTTAAATAAAACCTATGCTAAGCCGCCGGCGGTTTTCGCTGCTAAACCGACGTTAAACCTTCCTGTGGGCACATACCCTTACTCTGATTAAATTCAACAAGGACTGGCTATCTCCACAGTTTGTAATCCCTCCAGATGATAGCAAGCCAACCTAAATAAAAAAAATGCTGATTCATGCTACTGCTGTTAACATCAACCCCCTCCCATAAAAATCCATTTCCTTCCTTCGTCAGCCATGACTCAGCCCATAGAGCTAATTTTTACAAACCCTGCACACATTGTGCAGTGGAGAAACTAGGACAATATTTCTATTCCAACCTAGCTACTATTTGTGATTGGAGGCCCTTGGGATGGTGTCTTCCTGCATCAACCTTCACTCAGCCCATACAGCTAATTTTTACAAATCCTATGCACATTCTGCAGTGCACAATTCTGGAATATACAGTGTTCATACCAAACTAATATTTGTCATTGGAGGCCCTTGTCACAGGTTGTACCACATTGTGACTGAGATAGGGGATACATATTCAATAGAAATCTGCTGTCAGTTAACCTATCTGTCAAAAAACATGGCTGGCTTGTGCCACATTGTCACTGAGATAGGTGATATACATTCAATAGAAATTTTAATTCAATAGAAACATATACATTGCGGAAATGAAATTACTCCGCACAGTGCTTTCTGTGTCCGGATCCGTGATAATCACGGACCCAGACACAGAAATAGGTGACCTCCTGTGGGGTCTGTTCCTGTCCGTGGGATCCTACAAAAACTAGGATCCCATGGACAAGAAAAAAATCGTAATGTGAAAGCACCCATACACTCTACAAAAGAGAGAGACTTAGGCTAGGGTCACACTGGGTTATGGACCCACATTTCCAGTCAGTGCTGAAACCAGACAGCGTTTCCTGCAAGCGCTGGCTGGAAACATGGGTCCATAGAAACCCTGTGCTTACCTTAGTAGCAGCCGCACAAAGAGCTGCTGGGCAGCCATTTTTCCTCCGCGCACAGGAAACGCTGCCTGCAGCGTTTTCCTGTGTGCTCTTGAAAAGCAGCCATCATGCAGCTATGTGCGCGGCTGCTACTAAGGTAAACACAGAGTTTCTATGGACCCACGTTTCCAGCCAGCGCTTGCCGTTAACGCTGTCCGGTTTCTGGCTGGCTGGAAACGTGGGTCCATAACCCAATGTGACTCTAGCCTAACTCAGTGACTCTGGAGATGGAAAACAACTCTGTCATACAAAGTGTGCTAAACTGGAAACCGGTGATCTCAGATGGCCCAGGTACTGACCGGAGAAAACGATTGATTGCAGTTATTTATTACATAAAGTCTGCAATCTAATATTAAGTTGAGCATGCCAACAGTTTTAAAATTATGTCCAATTTGGCTTTTTTACTTCTTTTCTTTATGTTGTTCTAATACACAGAAAGGAAATAAACATGTGTATGACAAAACATGTGTAATTGCAATAATTTTCAGGGAGAATTACTTTATTTTCTGGAACAATGTCAATTCTCCCAACACTTTCGGCTACGACTGTAGCTGATCTTACCAGCCGTGTTAAAATCCTGATGTTGATAAATTATGTGGTAAGATTTTTCAGGCCTTGCCATGTTTGAATGAACCATGAACATATTTGGATATACTTCTTTTTTTTCACAGAACATATACATTATGTTAGAATGTTGTGCTAGCTTCCAGTAAGCTTGCGCTTTCAGCTGTAACAAGGTGGTCTGGGGACTGAGCAACTTAAGAACATCCAGTTCTCATTTTCTTCATAAAAAGTAAACCCCTGACAGTTGTTATAAAGACGAAATGAAGACCACAATTTAGTGTGAACCTGGCATACATGTAAAGAATACAAAAGCTAGTTGTTACGAATAATGAAGAGATACATGATATGCTTTGGACACATAAGTAGAATAGCTGCTGTTCTATTTCCCAGAAGCCCTTAGGATGAAATTATGTCATTCACGCCACAGTTGCAATTTCTTGGGCAACAAGATATGCAACTTTTGGTAACATAAAACAGCAGATGAAAAAGTAGAGGATTTTTAGTGACTGCATAAAACATGACTGTTAATAGAAAAAGTATGTGTTTTATTTTCTCATATTTATAGCACTGTGCATTGGACAGTTGTTAAAGAAAAACTCAGGCGTATAGATCAAATGTATATGGGGTTATTTAAGGTGAACCTAGTAATACAGAAGAAGTACTGTTCCTGAGCCTGTACTGCTTATTACCATTACACTGCATCTGCTTTACAATTTTATAGAAATTAGGAATATAAAGGAAACCTGTCACATTTATAAATGCTATTTACTGTGGTAATCTGGCAGGTAAATCGCACTTATATCAGTTTAAATCCTATATAGTTGGCTTGGTAGAGCAGCAATTACAAGGAGAAAATAAAATATTATTCTCCCTGCATCCACTCACTTGTATTCATCAGGGCAGTGCAGGGAGCAGTTAAAGGCCTCGTGCACACGTTGAGTATTTGATGAGTTTTTTACCTCAGGATTTGTAGACAAAACCAGGAGTGGAGCAATCAGAGGAAAAGTCTAATAGAAACACCTGTACCACTTCTGTATTTAATCATCCACTGGTTTTGGTTACAAATCCTGAGGTAAAAAACTCATCAAATACTCAGTGTGTGCACATGGCCATAGTTACCTCTCAGTATATAGTGAGCGTGGCTTTAAATACTCTCAGGCACATTGAATACCAGCCTATTCTGTACTGCCCTATTAAATCCACATATGCCCTGGCTATAAAAATAAGATAAACCTCTTCCATGATGAGGGATTGTGGCCTCATTCTTCCCCTTACATCCTGCATCACATCACTGTGCAGGTGATGCGATGGAGCAATGTCATTGTGCCGCGAAAGGTGCCCTGCATTACCCTGAGCTCTGGCAGACCATAATCCTAAGGAAACTTGTGGTATAAATTGGTAGACAATCAAAAGTACTAGGAAACTATTAAAAGAAATGCAGAACTAAGCAGATCACTACCAGCACTGGCCTTTTTGGCATTTCCTAGCATTGCCAATAGTCAGCATGAACATGCCTATAGGCCAGGTTCACACATACAAATCCGTTTTCGTCTTAAATCTGTTTTTGGGAACATTTTGGACTTTTTTTTTCAAAGTCTAAAACCGCATGTGTGTGCATTTTTTTTAAAAAACGCATGCGTTTTTATGCAGAATCCCAAATGCATGCATTTTTTTTAACATGGGCCCTATGGGAAATGCATGCATTAACGCATGGCACATATAGGCACCTGCGTTAACGCATATGCGTTTTTAATGAAAAAATGACTAAGTCCCAAATTTTGCCAAAAACATCCAGGACCTCAGGGGACACTATTGGCACCCTTACAAAAACGGATCCATTTTTCTAAGGGCTTAAAAAAGGATTTGTATGTGTGAACCTGGCCATATCTAATCACCAAATGCACATAGGCCAGGGTCATACATACCATCCTTTTTTAGCCTAAATCCTTTTTTGGGATGATTTTGGACTTTTTTTTTTCTAAGTCCAAAAACGCATATGTGTTAACACGTGTGTGTTTTTCAAAAAACACATGCATTTTTTTTAACATGTGGCCCTATGGGAGACGCATGCGTTAATGCATGGTACATATAGGCAACATGTGTTAATGCATATGTGTTTTTGGTGAAAAAATGACTAAGTCCCTAAAGTTCCAAAAAATGTCCAGGACCTCAGGGGACACTATTGGCACCCTTAGAAAAACTGATCCGTTTTTCTAAAGGTTTAAAAAAGAGGATGGGCATATGTGACCCTGGCCATACCCCCATGACCTCTCATAGCCTTATCTATATCATCACATGTAGCAAAATTTAGCATTGCTGCTAGATAGAATGTCTCCAAGATACAGAACTATATGGAGCAACTTAGCGCTGCAACATTCATGTCACGCTTTTGTGGCGCCCCTGCGGGTATTAGCCACAGTATAAGATCATAATAGTTGCACTCACTTAGAAAGCCAAGCCACTGCACTACCACCTTTGGCCAGTAGGGGGAGCTCCAGAGACACCAGAGACTTCCCTAGAGATAAAACACTGGTTTGAGGTAAATTTTCAGACAGTTGGAGCCAGGGACTCAGAGTGACAGGAGCTGCATTGAGTTCCTGAGGACTGGCTGACAATTTCCAGGGCCAAGCCATCGGTCTGAGGAGGAGAAAACTGATAAGAGGAACACTTTCAGAATCGGGTAGCATCATTATCTACCCTAGATAAAAAGTGCAGATACGGATACCGGATCCGTGGCTGCATTAGTTATATACAATACAGCAACCGGAAAAACGTGAGGTAACAACAAGCTTCACAGGGCCAGACACAGCAACATACTAAGAGTTCAGCAGTACTCCCGGAGGGGGTAAGCAGAGAGAGACAAAGGACTCAAGTTGCCTGTTGAGTGGGACCCAGAGAGGACAGATTTGGGCCAGCAGCGAGTTCACACACGGCAGCAGGGCCACATAGACAGCGCAAGCAGGAGGTAAAGGACCCGGTGGGGCCTGAGCAACTGAACCCCTATTGCAGACTCCGGAGACGGGACTTGTTGTATTATAGTTTGGTTGAAAGTAAACCAGTTAAACCTCATCTGTGCCTCAGCCTCTGATTTAACAGTTACCATCTATCCAGGATTGGGACCATCACCGCTGAGAGGATTTGCTGTGAATCAAGTAAGTGTCTGTGCCCTTAACATCTCCTCACCATACTTCCATCTTCATCCATCATTAACTTTAACATCACCTGTCCAGGGGACCCTACAGCCCTACCCGGAAAAGGGCTATACCATCTCAGCTGCCTCTCACCATCATCCCCTGGCCAGTACAAGGCAGCGGTGGCCATATATAGCCACATTATTCTGGGTGGCGTCACGACAATAACATCTACAAACTTTATAAACTATATAAACTTCTAAATCCCCTGTAAATACCCCCTTCTAGGAGTGTGCCAGCCTGGGGCCACGGCCTGGGTCCAGCCACCAGTGACTCCCCCAAGGAAAGGGACCCTGCGCCGGGTATCCCGGTCCCCTAAGCTGGGCGGCACATCTCTCTTTGGCGTCACGAACAGGATTTACCGTGCCTGGTTAAATCGGGTACTGTGTGCCGTGATTAATGCCGAAAATTGTGAGAAAATCCGAGAAAAATTGACTTTTTTATCAAAAAGTGATTTTCCCATTGGAAACCATTGAAATAGACTTTTCCCCATTGACTAACATTGAAACAAAATGGCCGCCAGCCTCTGAGGTAAAATTGCATCATCACTAATTACCTCATAACTGCCACAGCACGAGACTGCTATTTGAACTGTGTCATAGCCCTGAGCTCTGATCTGACTGAAAAATTTCAGATTCCGCCATTACTGAGCTCACGGCGAGCAGAAGCAGCAGGGGGCGTGTCTTTGTGGGCGGCACCAAGCTGAGAGCTCTGACGTCGGCAAAAGGGGAAAACCAATCCTGCTGCACAGCGGAACGATTATACGCCATCCCGACGGAAGCAGAGGACCGGAAGGGTCTGGATTAACTAAGGGGGCGCAACATGTCGCAGCACGGAGACGCCGAAACACTCGGCGACACAAATGCAGCTGAAGCACAAAACAGAGCGCTCGGCAGCACAGCGGCGCAAGGTGCAGCGCCCATTATGCCGATGTTGATGCCATATACCCCAGGTGCTCCATGGCTTCCAGTGTATGAAGGTAAGCCTAATACTTTTGATGATTTTAAAGAAAAACTGCTGGCTTATTTAAACATGTTTCCAATGGCAGAAGCTCAGCGTGTCGGTTTGCTGATGGCACAGTTAAGTGGTAATGCCAAGCGAGAAGTCACAGCATGGTCCGCTGATCTAAAAGACACTGCTGAGCATATTCTAGCTGGATTAAAGGCAGTATTTGAAACTACTGCTGGTAGCAAAGCAAAGACCAAATTCTTCAATTGCAAACAAAAGGCCAATGAGAGTGTGAGAGACTTTGCCCTGAATTTACAAGAGGCCCTTAAAGCGCTTACACTGGCTGAACCAATGTTTAACACTGGCGCTGATAAATTGTTAAAAGATCAATTCATTGAGGGACTATTAACCCCTTCTCATCGAGGACATGCGAGTATGCTGACTTTCAAGGACCCTGAAGTGACATTTGCCCAGTTAAAGGAGAGCGCTATTCGTCTCCAGCAGGCAGAGGCACTTTGGGATCAGGATCCTGAGCAATCCATTACAGAAACCCCTCAACAACAGAGAATGCCAGTGACATCAGTTAAGCCCCTGGAGGCCAGTGTTAATGATGCTTTCCAGCAAAAGCTTGACTCTCTAACAGACATTGTCACCTCAATGGCTAAAACCATGCAGGAAATGAGAGAATCACAGACTACATCCAAGATGGAGTTGGCGAACCGCAGAGAGGATATTCCCTGGATGAGACCCCAGAGATACCCAGCGTGGAGAGGACGACCCAACGACCGTTACCAGCCGGATGGACAGCCTATTTGCCGCCGTTGCCGGAAGCCAGGCCACATCGCCCGCAATTGTGATTTAAACAAGGATCCCCTGGGAATGCGGGCCGCTTCGCAGGAGTGAACTTTCAAGGCCCAACATCCTGGCACGATAAGTACGTCGGAGGACGTCCCATTATCCCCATCGTGCTGGACGGTATTCCCCTCAATGCCTTGTTGGACACTGGTTCCCAGATTTCATCTATACCACATATCCTTTATAAGAGGTACTGGGCAGATTCAGACATTGATAAAAGACCATCTAATGTTGAGCTAAGTATATATGCTAGTAATGGAAAATTGGTACCGCAAGTAGGATTTAGAGAGATGACCATTAAGATTGGTAGAGCAGAATTAAAAAATCAGGGTATCATAATTGTTGATGTTAACCGACGGGAACCTTTTGTATTGGTAGGTATGAATGTTTTAGAAAATTGTTTTTCCGAGGTTATTACTATTTTACAGCAATTTGCGGAAACTGCCCAATCCTGCCAGCAGAGAATTCTCTGGAGAGAGATAAAAGCATTGGTGCTGAAGCAACAAGTAGAGGTTGCAGGTGGAGAAATCGGCAGTGTGAGGGTAAGTGACCCAACTCCTATAGTGATACCTCCAAAAACTGAAATGCTGGTATGGTGTAGAGCAGCCATTGGTATTAAAGGACGAGATTACCAAGCCTTGGTAGAGCCTGTGTACACTGATAGTAGACCCACGATATTAACGGCTAGAGGAATAGTCGAGGTACACAGGGGAAGAGTGCCCATACGTCTTTTGAATTGTGGAGAGGAAGAGGTCACTTTACCAAGGTACGCTACAATGGCCAAGCTATACACTGTTGACAACAATGCCATCACAGCCATTGGGCCCTTGAATCCGTCATGTCAGGCGGACGACAATGGTTCAAGTGGAGAATTAGAAGATTGGTGTCAGCAGCTGCATATAGGTACAGATTCAACACCTACCCACCAAAAACAAGGGGTGTACCGACTAGTAGAAGAATATGAACGGGTCTTTAGTAAACACCCATTAGACTTCGGACAGATTAAAGGGGTAGAACATACAATTCCTACCGGTAACCACCCACCAATAAAAGAGAGATATAGACCCATACCGCCCGCTCATTATCAATGTGCTAAAGACATGCTGAGGGAGATGAAACAGGCCGGGGTAATAAGAGACAGTTGTAGTCCCTGGGCAGCCCCTCTGGTAATAGTTAAAAAGAAAGACGGAACCATGAGAATGTGCGTAGACTACCGGCAGATTAATCACATTACCCATAAAGACCCTACCCCTTACCTAGAATTGAAGAGTCATTAGCCGCTTTAAGATCTGCTAACTATTTTTCCACCTTAGACTTAACAAGTGGGTATTGGCAAGTCCCTGTGGCTGAGGAAGATAAAGAGAAGACAGCATTTACCACACCAATGGGTCTCTGTGAATTTAATTGTATGCCGTTCGGACTCTGCAACGCACCCGGTACCTTTCAGCGATTGATGGAATGCTGTCTCGGACACAAGAACTTTGAAGCCGTCCTTCTGTACCTAGATGATGTAATAGTCTACTCAAAGACTTACGAACAACATCTACAAGATCTGGCAGAAGTGTTCGAAGCCTTATCCCGGTATGGTATGAAGATCAAGCCATCAAAATGTCACCTTCTAAAGCCAAAGGTACAATACCTGGGACACGTTGTAAGTTCAGAAGGAGTAGCACCGGATCCCGAGAAAGTAACCGCAATAAGGGATTGGCCAAGACCTACCAGCGTGAAACAGGTGAGGCAATTCCTGGGACTGGTGGGCTACTATCGTAGATTCATCCAAGGGTTCACCAAGCTAGCAGCACCTCTACAAGACATCCTGGTAGGGCAGTCGAAGAAGCCTTCAAACCGCAATCCTCCTTTCCAGTGGAGTGATGAGAGGGAAGATTCCTTTGAAAAGTTGAAGAAGGCATTGACCGGAGAAGAAGTTCTGGCATACCCCGATTACCATCAACCTTTCATCCTTTACACAGATGCCAGTAATGTGGGACTGGGAGCAGTACTATCTCAGAAGCAAGGAGGAAAGGAGAAAGTCATCGCCTTTGCAAGTAGAAAGCTCCGGCCTACTGAAAGAAATCCTGAAAATTACAGCTCCTTCAAGTTAGAACTACTGGCAGTAGTCTGGGCTGTGACTGAGCGTTTCAAACACTACTTGGCAGCTGCAGAATTCACCGTCTATACTGATAACAACCCATTGACCCACCTGGATACAGCCAAGCTAGGTGCGCTGGAACAGCGATGGATAGCCCGGCTGTCTAATTACAACTTCATGATCAAGTATAGAGCAGGCCGAAAGAATGGAAATGCAGACGCCTTATCCCGGATGCCGCACTTGAGAGACGTGGAAGAAGAACCGGTAGAACTTGAAGAAATTGAACTACCCGCCTTCCATCGTCCCAAGGTAGGACAGTATCAATCCAGTGCCTACCAGAAACATCAACAGGTGAATCTCAACCCATTAGCACACCACAGATGGGCTGACACTCAAGACAGCAATCCAGCTGTGAAGTTGGTGAAAGAACTGCTGACTGAGCAAAGTGCGTATCCCAATGAAAATGCACCGAAAGAGACACATCAACTCTGGAAAGAGAGAGGCAAAATGTTCCTGTACCAAGGAAAGCTGTGCAGAAGATATACCAATCCAAAGACGCATGAGCTAGTATGGCAGATCATTGTGCCTAAACAAGATGTAAAAATGGTCCTAGAAGCTTATCACAATGGTGCTGGTCACTTCGGGTGGAAAAAGCTAGAAGTACTTTTAAGAGAAAGATTCTACTGGGTTGGAATGAGAAGATCAATTGAAGAATGGTGCAGAAACTGTGGTCCGTGCAACCTCAGAAGAAAAGATCTAAAAAACCAAAGAGCACCACTCCAGCCTATAGTTACCAAGCAACCACTTGAGCTCGTAGCAATAGACCACGTGAAATTGACACCAAGCCGGTCCGGCTATGTCTATGCTTTAACCATCGTGGACCATTACTCACGCTTCCTGGTAGTAGTGCCCGTGAAAGATCTCACTGCAAAGACAGCAGCTAAGGCGTTCCAGACATACTTTTGCAGACCCCATGGATATCCGGAACAAGTACTCGCAGACCAAGGCACAGCATTTGAATCAGAGATCTTCAGAGAATTTTGCAATATGTATGGCTGCAAGAAGATCCGTACAACAGCCTATCATCCGCAAACAAATGGCTTATGCGAAAAAATGAACCATATTGTAATCGATCTCTTAAAGACTTTACCAGAGACAGAGAGAAACCTATGGCCAGAGAAATTGCCTGACTTGGTAGACCTCTATAACAATGTCCCGGTAAGCTCCACAAACTGTACCCCAGCTTACCTTATGCGTGCAAGACCTGGCAAGCTACCAATAGATCTAGAAATGGGCATCGTAAAACCTGACGCAGAAGTGCAGGATTCCAACTGGGACTCCCTACGCCAACAACAGTATCGCCAAGTGCAAGAATGCGTAGAAAAGAATCTCCAGAAAACTAGAGAAAGACAAGAGCAATACTTCAACCAGAATGCTCTAGCAACCCCATTAAAACCTGGTGATCAAGTGCTCAAGAGAAACCGTCGCACTAATAAACTGGACAATCAGTGGGAATCCGCCCCATATACAGTTTTACCAATGAGAGTGAACAATCCTAAAATGTGTCTTATAAGCAAAGATGGTGGATTAACATCAGTACTAGTGTCAAGAGACAATCTAAAACTATGTCCAGAGACATTGAAAGAAAAAGAAGTCATTCAACCTGAACCAGAAGTTATTCAACCAGTACCGGTTCAACCTGTTGACGAAAAAGAAGAAGATGGAGTATATCACACCTATTTAGGAGACTTTCCTAAAACCTGGCCAACCTACAATGGTGCAGTAGTAGTTCCCATGATGGCTTTCTATCAAACACCAGACCCTGTACCACAAGAAGTCCCAAGACAGGAAGAACAAATTCCTAGTAATAATAGTCCTGGACACGGTGGAATTGCCAACCCCACAAATGTGGAATTATCCCTAGCAGAACCAGAAGTACTTACTAGGTATACGTCCACTCACACCATCACATTGAGTACACCCAGTACACAAGCGTTACGCAGATCACAGCGTAGTACTCAGGGTCAATTACCAGCAAGATATGCAGACTACCAAATGTAAATAGATATTTCAACCAGAAATATCTGAAAGGAACTTGTTTAGTTGTTAATCAGTAGTTATTAGATGTAACGTTAAAAAGCTCAGTACCTACAGAGACTATTCTGTATGAACTACTTGCATATTCTTGAACTCTTTTCTTCATTTATCAGCCCGGAGGCGGTAAATTAAAGCTCCGGAAAGACTGTTTTTTGAACATTCTTAAATTATTCATAAACTTTGTTGGAAAAATGGACGCTAATTGCAGTGCCTTTCCTAACAAATAAATAGCCCTCAAGGACAGAGCTGTATTAATGGACGCTATTTGAAGTGACTTTTTACAAGACTCTATTTTTTAAACTTGAGTGGTTTTTGTAACTTTTTATTTTTTTTTAAGACTCTGTAGATATTATCTGTTATATCTTATGTTTATTGTCCCACAGTCCCGGAGTACTGTTCTTAACTAAGGGGAATGTGGCGCCCCTGCGGTATTAGCCACAGTATAATATCATAATAGTTGCACTCACTTAGAAAGCCAAGCCACTGCACTACCACCTTTGGCCAGTAGGGGGAGCTCCAGAGACACCAGAGACTTCCCTAGAGATAAAACACTGGTTTGAGGTAAATTTTCAGACAGTTGGAGCCAGGGACTCAGAGTGACAGGAGCTGCATTGAGTTCCTGAGGACTGGCTGACAATTTCCAGGGCCAAGCCATCGGTCTGAGGAGGAGAAAACTGATAAGAGGAACACTTTCAGAATCGGGTAGCATCATTATCTACCCTAGATAAAAAGTGCAGATACGGATACCGGATCCGTGGCTGCATTAGTTATATACAATACAGCAACCGGAAAAACGTGAGGTAACAACAAGCTTCACAGGGCCAGACACAGCAACATACTAAGAGTTCAGCAGTACTCCCGGAGGGGGTAAGCAGAGAGAGACAAAGGACTCAAGTTGCCTGTTGAGTGGGACCCAGAGAGGACAGATTTGGGCCAGCAGCGAGTTCACACATGGCAGCAGGGCCACATAGACAGCGCAAGCAGGAGGTAAAGGACCCGGTGGGGCCTGAGCAACTGAACCCCTATTGCAGACTCCGGAGACGGGACTTGTTGTATTATAGTTTGGTTGAAAGTAAACCAGTTAAACCTCATCTGTGCCTCAGCCTCTGATTTAACAGTTACCATCTATCCAGGATTGGGACCATCACCGCTGAGAGGATTTGCTGTGAATCAAGTAAGTGTCTGTGCCCTTAACATCTCCTCACCATACTTCCATCTTCATCCATCATTAACTTTAACATCACCTGTCCAGGGGACCCTACAGCCCTACCCGGAAAAGGGCTATACCATCTCAGCTGCCTCTCACCATCATCCCCTGGCCAGTACAAGGCAGCGGTGGCCATATATAGCCACATTATTCTGGGTGGCGTCACGACAATAACATCTACAAACTTTATAAACTATATAAACTTCTAAATCCCCTGTAAATACCCCCTTCTAGGAGTGTGCCAGCCTGGGGCCACGGCCTGGGTCCAGCCACCAGTGACTCCCCCAAGGAAAGGGACCCTGCGCCGGGTATCCCGGTCCCCTAAGCTGGGCGGCACACTTTACTTTCTCCTGTACAGATCTCTGTAGGATTGAATTAGCTTTGTGCTTACATCTATATCTTATTTATAATGAAGTGAAACTTGCATAGATACATTGTGTAGTTTACTATTGTGCTCAAGTTTTTGTTTTAGAACTTTCAGACTTTTCCTTAGGAACTTTGTGTCATGAGTCAGTAGGAGACTGGAGACAGCTAAGGAGCTGTGGATTTTAAACATGTTATTTTCCCTGTTGCCAGTTAATGGCTAGGGTCACATTTGCGGTTGGGATTGCAGATCCTCATCCGGTTTTGAGCTGTAAAAATGCTCAAAACCGGATCAGGATCCACAGCACATAGGCGCCCATTATAAAACCAGATTGCACTTAATGCAATCCGGTTACCGCATTCCGGTTTCGCTGCCTGCATGAAAAATCATGCAGGCAAAGTTTTTCGGAGCAGTTTCTAAACCGCAGCGGGCTGCTATAATGGGCGCCTATGGGAGCCCATCCAACTACCGCAAGGCACATGTGAATGCCTGCGGTTGCTGGATGCTTTATTCATCCCTGCTGCTGCGGGGATGGAATTAGGGTTAATCTGTTAAATATATGTGGGCAAATATCTCCAGGGAGTGTCCACCCTGCTGCGTACGCAAACTGCGTACTGTGCCCACCGCTATCCATGGTGCTGAAGCCTTAAACATCAATTCTATGGCCAGCGCACCGGAGTTTCAATGTGCGCTGGCCATAGAAGTGATGTTTAAGGCTTCAGCACCATGGATAGCGGCGAGTACAGTATGCAATTTGCGTAAGCAGCAGGGTCAGCTCTTTATTGAGGATGCTGCACTGCAATGTGCTTACGCACATTACGTACTGATAATCCTCCTTACAGCGAGGAGCCGCTGGCTTTCATTGAGAAGTTTATAAAACCGACAATAGCGGCGATAATGTAATAATAGGCATTAACCATTGACATGCCACAGTTTTTGGACAACATGTCTTTTGGGAGGGTGGACACTCCCTGGAGACTTGTTGCCCACATATAATAATAACATTAACCCTTTGTTCATCCCCGCAGCCGCAGGGATGAACAAAGCATCCGGCAACCGGATTGCACATTATGAGCAAATCAGTTACCGGATGCGGGTTTAGGAACACATTTTGAATACAAAATGTGTCTGAAGGCACATGAGTAGAGATGAGCGAGTGCTCAAATATTCGGACTCGCTAGACTCGTAACGAGTAGGTTCTAATATTCAGGTACTCATTACGAGTCTAGCGAGTCCAATGTAAGTCATTGGGGAAGCGAGTATTGCGAGTAATTCCTCTGCTGCTGGATCCTATAAAGAGGTCTGGCAGCTGAGGAAAAACCTGCAATTCCCCACTTCATTGTTTAAAAGCCAGCGGTAAAAAGCCGTCGGCTTTTAAACAATGCTGAAGCCCCCTACTTGCTTCCCCGCCGCCTGACAGCAGGATCCTCCGCTCCCCCCACCACCTCCCCACCTTATCCTAACTTAGGATCGGGTGGGGAGGCTGCGGGGGGAGCGGAAGATCCTGCTGTCAGGCAGCCGGGGAGCGCAAAACCAACCGTGGCAAGCAGGGAGCTGTCCGCGGTCGTGAACTGAGTTAAAACCGGATTCTTCCGGATTGCCCTGGCCCAGAAGAATCCGGCTCCATTGAGCCCCATGTTATGGGGCGCCGGAGCCAGATTGCACCGGACCGCGGCAATCCGGGAGAATCCGGTTTTCAAACCAGTTTTCTCTTTTGGACGCCTTTCCGCCTGTAGTTTTAAATGAACAGCTGACTCAGGTCAGCTGTTCATTTGAAGTAGCGATGCTTGCCTGGCAGGGTTCATGTAAGTTCATGCTTGCCTGCATGAACTGACATGAACTTTCACACGCCAGGGTGCACAGCTCTGCTACATCTCTGGTGGAGATTCTCTACCAGAGATGTAGCAGAGCTAAAGAAGAACTCTGGATTGGACTACGTCGGACGGAAGAGGATTTTTTAAAAATAAAGATGGAGTCCCTAAGTGTGGTTTTGTTTTTTCTTCAAATAAAAATAATTTTTCTTGGTATTGTGTTTTTATTTAAACAATTTCATAGAAATTCATGGGGGGGCATGTCTAATATTGGCGTGACCCCATGAATTTTGAGCTTAGGGCCAGCTGATAAAAAAAAGATGGCCCTAACCCCTTTATTACCCAGTGAGCCACCGCACCAGGGCCCTGGATGAGTTGGGTTCAGCGTCATAACATGGCGCTTCAATGAACGCTCCATTTTTTGGGGTGGCTGCAGGCTGCCCTTCACAGCAGGGGGTTGCCCAGAAGGCTTGGGCCTCCCTGCGCTGCAGATTCCAGCGCCCAGCTGCCTTGCTGGACCTGGCTGGACATAGAAATCGCGCAGAGTGACCATAGCCAATATCAGTTTCCTTACTTGAAGTCCTAGGTTATTTTGCAGCAGTGTGTGACCACATCCATTTCCCTTTAAGTAGGCACATGGTCCAACACTGGTTGTCGGTGATAGTTCATTCTTATCTGATCACCCAGTGGTGTGGATCTCATGAAGCTGCTGCTGCTGGAGTCTTACTACTGGGTGCAGTCCTTTGTGTTGCTTTTGGGGCTGGCACCTGATACCTAGTACAGTGTAACCTTATTGTGTTTTCCTCTCAACCTGTGTTTTTTAGCTTTTAACAGGGTTGACTAAATGTCCATCCAATCCGTTTCCTATCTCTGGGCCCAGATCATGGTCATTCAGGGCCAGGTATCTGGCTCGATGCATAGGTACCTATCTAGGGTGGTCAGGGTAGCCAGGGGCCACTGTCAGGGGACCCCTGGCTCCCCTTCCCTAGATTTAGGGATTCCCTTCCTTGTCGTGGTATGCGAGGTACCTCCCATAACTCACATGATACTTTACAACTAATTAAAAATAAGGGAATCTATTACCAAATTTTTGCTACCTTCTCTGAGAGCAGCATAATGTAGGAAAAGAGAACCTGATTCCAACAAAATATGAGGCCCTTTTCACATCTGTGTGCTGGTGCGTTTTGCATGCATTGCGCTTGCATTAAGCTAGCGCATGTGCAAACGCAATGCAAAAGCATGCAAACGTAATTCAAGCACATTTGAAATGCATGTGTTTGTGCACCCATTATATCCTATGGGCGAACACAGTGGAACGCAGTGAAGCGCAACCCCAAACACAAGTGCAAAGTAGGGTTATGTCTGAATGCATTTGTTTGCTGTAGCTCACAGAAAACGTCTCCGGAGATGTTTTCTGTGCGCTACAGCAAATGCATGCGTTTAAACGCAACCCCACTTTGCACTTGGGTTTGGGGTTGCGTTTCAATGCGTTCCACTGTGTTCGCCCATAGGATATAATGGGTGCCCAAACGCATGCATTTCAATTGTACTTGAAATGCGTTTGCATGCTTTTGCATTGCATTTGCATGCGCTAACGCAATGCAAGTTCAATGCATGCAAAAAGCAGCAGCGCACAGATGTGGAGCTAACCTCACTTAGTTTACTGGGTGAAGCAGATGTGACACAATCAGAGTTCTTAGATGCAGCATGTAGCAGTGCTCTGAAAGCTAACCTGCCCACACCATGGTTTTCTGTGTACATTGTATTTTGACGGTGAGCGTGGTCACACCAGAGCTCGTATGAGCAGTAGTCAGGATGTAATAATCTGGTGATAAAACCTTCATTGTGTCAAAACAACAGCATGCTGTCCTGGGATTACAATGTAAATACCTGATGACAGATTCACTTTAAAAAAAAAAAAAAAAAAAACTCAAGAGTGATCTATATAAATATTGATTTTGTGTTATGAAAGAACTGGTGGAAATATTTTTTCGCGAAACTAGCTATTGTTACGTAGCTGCACCATTTCATTTATGGAGAGCATCCAGTGTAATATTGTTGATATTCTCTGGCTGATCATGAAAGAGTTGGATGATAAGTATTTATTAAGTGTAAAGTTCAAGAACAATCAGGAACAAAATTGCAGCTCACCATCTGTTTAAAGAAAGAAGCCTTATATAGTTTTATTATTTCTCAAATTCATATTAATTCTAACATAATACATAGGCACAGGGACGCCATCAGGGCATCACTGCTCAGACTCCTGTTAGGGGGCTGGAGGTGAATTGGGCCAGGGCACCAGTGTAATTACTTAGCGCTTCAGTAACCTGGAGCCCTACTCCGTCCCCCGGGCCCCACCGCCAAAGCAGAGGGGGCCAGACTGGCCGTCACTGACATCTTCATTGTTATCAGGCTCTTCGAGCTCTGTTGTGTGCATGCACCTAAAAGACTGTCATGCGTAGTACTAACAGAAAGTCAAAATTATTTGAAAACGTGTGGTGAGTATGACAAGTGTATTGTCTGTCTGTTGTACAGAGCACCACACTTTAAATACAGCAGCCATCTATTGTGTATACAACCAGCAGCCATCTACTGTGCATACGGCTAGCACAGTCTATTGTGTATAGAGCCAGCAGCCATCTATTGTGTATACTGCCCTCAGCCACTTACTGTGCATACGGCCAACAGTCATCTATTGTGCATACAGCCAACTGCTTTCTATTGGGTAAACGGCCAGAAGCTGTCTATTGTGCATGCGGTCAGCAGCCATCTATTGCGCATACAACCTGCAGCCATGTATTGTGCATATGGCCAGCAGCCATCAATTGGGCATATGGCCCACAGCCATCTTTTCTGCATACAGCCAGCTGCCGTCTATTGTGGATACAGCAAGCAGTCATCTATTGTTTATATAGCCATAAGTCGACTATTGTGCATACAGCCAGCAGCTGTCTATTCTGCATACGGCCAGCAGCCGTCTATTGTGCATCTATTTGACATTGCAAGTAAAAGGTTTGCCGGACTGATTTGCACCTATTAACCAGTTGTGCTGCTCAATATTTTTTATATATATATATATATATATATATATGTATATATATATACACTGTGTATATAGTGAGGTAGTGCTTACTGAGTGTGTTGGGGGACACTCGCTTACTGGGCGAATCAAACAAACATCAACAGTTTTCTATAAAAGTTAGTCCATCTGGTTTATTAAAAGACATAAACCTCTACAATGTCAACATAGCCAATAACCATAACCATAGTTCACACAGGTAAGTGTACACAGCATATAGCCCTTCACTTCAGCAAGTACATCTGCACAGTTATAAACTTACCTCAGTCAGCACACACAAAGTCTCACTCAGGGTTTACCAGCTCTTGCAGATTAGCAGGGTTTCAGACTGGCTCCTGCCAGTCTTGCTATTTACAATAATGAAAGGGTTACTCAGTAGGAGCGCAGATTCATTTAGGAGATGGGTGGAAATCTGGTCTAAACAACTTTAGTAACACAACGCGTTTCCACCACGGATAGTTGTCTTCCTCAGGTGGAAGGTGAAATCTACCTGAGGAAGTCAACTATCCATTGTGGAAACGCATTGTGGTATTAAAGTTGTTTAGACCAGATTTCCACCCATCTCCTAAGTAAATCTGCGCTCCTACTGAGTAACCCTTTCTTTATTGCAAAACACTCTCACCCGTCGGGTGTGTGGTTACGGGAGCTGAGGTTTGCAGAGAAATCCCCAACAGAGGATGGTGTGGAGCTATAGAACCTGCGGTGACGTAGGAGCCCTGTGACGCGCGGATCATCTGATTTCACCCCACGTGACGCGGAAGTGGAGGAGCAGCGTCGATCAGTGCGGGCATCAGGAGCACCCGGTAGAAGCTCTTACTTAGGTTATGCGGAGGCGGCACAACCGGCACAGGTGAGAGTCCCACTGCACACCCCTCTAAACCACCCCAAAATAGCATACCGGGTCTCCTCTATGGGAGCACTTCCTGTCTCTTTTCTTTCATTGCAGTCTTGCCATTTAGGAGGTGGCACACTGGGACCACCCACCAGGTCCTTGCACTTGCTCTGTGTTGGTACCTGTCGTGAGTCCAGATCCACCAGGCCTCAGTTACTTCCCTGACCAGCTCCACTCTCAGACTGCTTGTCTGCTATGTGGTTCACAAATAGGATGGGTGAAGGACCTTGCTTACATCACAGACCATGTGATCAGAAAGGTGTCGCACTATATCAGATGTGACACACCCTTGGGGAGGAACGTGGATTGTCAGTGCCACCCATCACTTCCTGACCATCGTGCACATCATATAGGTCTGTGGAACAATAAGTGCCAGCAAGCCATGTTGGATTTAGATTGCAACAGACTACATTACCTCACAATATATATACTGGTTATTTGTCCTTCCTCATTCTTTCACCAGTTGTCTAGGATCTGTAGTAATTTTTCCAATTTGGGGGTCACAGCTCCAAGTTCTCCTATCACTACTGGAATCACTATTGCCTTGAACCTTCCACATCATCTATTTTTATTCTTTGAGGTTCTGGTATTCCTCCAGTGTCTCATACTCCTTCTTACTTATAGTAGGCTAGGGTCATACTTGTGGTTTTTTTTGTTTTTTTTAAAACCTGATCCGATTTTGAGCTTTTAAAAAGCTCAAAACCGGAGCAGGAAATGCTTCTCATAGGAGCCTATTATAAAAACCGGATTACTTTACAAGCAATCTGGCTACAGCCTCCGGCTCTGAAGCCTGAGTGAAAAATCATGCAGGCTGCAGTCTTCGGAGCGGTTCTAAACCCCGCAATGCGGTAACCAAATTGCTCAAGATGTGTTATCCTGAGCAATGCGGTTACCGTATATACTTTGCTTATCCCGACTCCTTCCGGGATAAGCAAAGTTTTATCAGTGTTTAAAAAGAATACATTTTATTAATAACACAAGCTTGCAAAATTGAATTTTTTGAAAAATACAAGAGAAGTTTTCACAGATTTTTATGCAATTTGGTGTGCTGATTACAAAAATGACCTCCATTTTTTTCCATCACGTAAGGATTTTTTGTAAAACCAAGATTGATATTTTTGCTAAAATCCTATTTAAAAAGGAATTCTATCGAACAATTGTACATGTAATATCTGGCAACAGTGGTTTTTATCCATTTGAATTTATGTATAAACTAGCTGTAGTTCCCGACTACGCCTGGGTTAATAAATAACTGCTGTTAGCTATAACAAAATAGAATTTGAATATGTCATATTAATGACCTGTAGGAAAATAGAAGCTGAGCTGTAATTGGTTGCTGTAGGCAGCCAGATAAATCTCCAGCCAATAGTAAACCCTCCACTCGGCCGGGCATTATATGTTACCTCACACATACACATATTAGACAGCTAATGTGTCTGACATCTGCCTTAGTTCCCTATATGGCACATGTGTTGCACATTGGCTGTTTTTAATCAGATGTTTATTTTTGGAAATTAAACATACCAGACGTATGAGGCGAGTTGTGTGAGGCGATTTGTGCACATCTGTGTCTGTCTGTGTGGTGTGTGAGTCCCTGGGGTGTGTGTGTCCCTGGGGTGTGTGTGTGTCCCAGTGGTGTGCATGTGTCCCTGTGGGGGGTCCCTGTGGTGTGTGTCCTTTTGGGGAGGAGGGGTGTCCCTGTGGTGTGTGTCCTTGTGAGGGGAGGGGTGTCTCTGTGGTGTGTGTCCATTCCTATGGGGTCTGTGTGTTCCTGTGGGGTGTGTGTGTGTCTCTGTGTCCCTGTGGAGTGTGTATGTGTGTATGTCCCTGTGGTGTGTGTCCCTGTGGGGTGAGTGCATGTGTCCTTATAGGGTGTGTATGTGTGTGTGTCCCTGTGGGGGGGTGTCTGTGTGGTGTGTGTCTCTATGTTGTGTGTGTCTCTTTGTGGTGTGTGTGTTTGTGTTCGGGTACGTGGTGAGTATCCAATGTTGGGGCTCCACCTTAGCTATTACTCTTTGTGTGCATGTGGTGTGTATACATGTCCCTGTGCGTGGTGAATATTTCATGTCAGGGCCCCACCTTAGTGACTATATGCTGGTATATGCTGTTAGTCTTTGGTGCTGTCATTAAGCCCCTTTCATTCACAACTGTCAACTGGTAACTGTCACTTTCTATCCATTATGTAGATAGGGCCAAAATTGTTTGGTGAATTAGAACGCGCAGGGTTAAAATTTCGCCTCACCACATAGCCTATGACGCCCCCGAGGTCCAGATGTGTGACTGTGCAAAATTTTGTGGCTGTAGCTGGCAGCTGTTGATTTTCCTCCCACCCATTTCCTTTTTCCCCATTATGTAGATAGGGCCAAAATTGTTCGGTGAACTGGAACGCGCAGGGTTAAAATTTCGCCTCACAATATAGCCTATGATGCTCTCGGGGTCCAGATGTGTGACTGTGCAAAATTTTGTGGCTGTACTTGCGACGGTGTAGATGCCAATCCCGGACATACATACATACACACATACATACATACATACATACACACATTCAGCTTTAGGCTACGTTCACACATCGCGTATTATTTGCGCTTTTTTGCGCGCGTATCTCCCCCCAAAGCGGACCTGCATCTGCGTGTCACAGCAAAGTGAATGCACTTTCACTTTTGCTGTTCACACGCAGCGCAATTTTCGGCCGCGCTTTTATGGGAGAAAGCGCGCGCGTAAAAAGAATGAACATGTCAATTCTTTCCGTCTTTTTACGTGCGCGTTCTCCCATAGGCCCCATTTTAACCCCTGGAATTACGCATCGCCGTTCAGACGATGCTCATTCCAGAGCGGGGCAAGGTGTATGAGGAGGAAATGATGTCACACGGGAACAGCCCCAGGGAAAACAGGAACAGGAAATCCCACCATTTTGGGATTCCTGCTTTCCCGTGGCTGTCCCTGTGTGACTGCGTGTCTGGGCATGATGGAGGCGCCTGTGTTCAATCGGATGACTATTGATGTGGAGCACCTCATTGACATGGTAAGTATGTGTGTGTAATGTATGTGTGGTGTGTTTGTACTATGTGTATGTGTGTCCTGTCTCTGTATGTGTGTCCTGTCTGTGTATGTGTGTCCTGTCTGTGTCGTGTGTGTGTGAGTGAGACTGAGTCCCCCTTCATACTCACCGCTCCTCAGGAAGGCGTCCGGTCCTCCTCGCGGCTTCCAGCATCTGCCGGTGAAGGGATCGGCTGACCGGCTCGTGATGTACGAGACTGTCAGCTGACAGATCGCTTCACCGGCACAACAACAGACATGGGGCATTGCAGAGGACATGGGGCATTGCACAGGACATGGGGCTTGCACAGGACATGGGGGCTTGCACAGGACATGGGGGCTTGCACAGGACATGGGGGCTTGCAGAGGACATGGGGGCTTGCACAGGACATGGGGGCTTGCACAGGACATGGGGGCTTGCAGAGGACATGGGGGCTTGCACAGGACATGGGGGCTTGCACAGGACATGGGGGCTTGCACAGGACATGGGGGCTTGCAGAGGACATGGGGGCTTGCACAGGACATGGGGGCTTGCACAGGACATGGGGGCTTGCACAGGACATGGGGGCTTGCACAGGACATGGGGGCTTGCAGAGGACATGGGGGCTTGCACAGGACATGGGGGCTTGCACAGGACATGGGGGCTTGCAGAGGACATGGGGGCTTGCACAGGACATGGGGGCTTGCACAGGACATTGGGGCTTGCACAGGACATGGGGGCTTGCAGAGGACATGGGGGCTTGCAGAGGACATGGGGGCTTGCACAGGACATGGGGGCTTGCACAGGACATGGGGGCTTGCACAGGACATGGGGACTTGCACAGGACATGGGGGCTTGCACAGGACGTGGGGCTTGCAGAGGACATGGGTGGCTTGCAGAGGACATGGGTGGCTTGCAGAGGACATGGGTGGCTTGCAGAAGACATGGGTGGCTTGCAGAGGACATGGTGGGGCTTGCAGAGGACATGGTGGGGCTTGCAGAGGACATGGTGGGGCTTGCAGAGGACATGGTGGGGCTTGCAGAGGACATGGGTGGCTTGCAGAGGACATGGGTGGCTTGCAGAGGACATGGTGGGGCTTGCAGAGGACATGGTGGGGCTTGCAGAGGACATGGGGGCTTGCACAGGACATGGGGGCTTGCACAGGACATGGGGGCTTGCAGAGGACATGGGGGCTTGCACAGGACATGGGGGCTTGCACAGGACATGGGGGCTTGCACAGGACATGGGGGCTTGCAGAGGACATGGGGGCTTGCAGAGGACATGGTGGGGCTTGCACAGGACATGGGTGGCTTGCAGAGGACATGGGGGCTTGCAGAGTACATGGGGGCTTGCAGAGGACATGGGGGCTTGCAGAGGACATGTGGGCTTGCAGAGGACATGGGGGCTTGCACAGGACGTGGGGCTTGCACAGGACGTGGGGCTTGCAGAGGACATGGTGGGGCTTGCAGAGGACATGGTGGGGCTTGCAGAGGACATGGTGGGGCTTGCACAGGACATGGGTGGCTTGCAGAGGACATGGGGGCTTGCAGAGTACATGGGGGCTTGCAGAGGACATGGGGGCTTGCAGAGGACATGTGGGCTTGCAGAGGACATGGGGGCTTGCAGAGGACATGGGGGCTTGCACAGGACATGGGGGCTTGCACAGGACATGGGGGCTTGCACAGGACGTGGGGCTTGCAGAGGACATGGGTGGCTTGCAGAGGACATGGGTGGCTTGCAGAGGACATGGGTGGCTTGCAGAGGACATGGTGGGGCTTGCAGAGGACATGGTGGGGCTTGCAGAGGACATGGTGGGGCTTGCAGAGGACATGGGTGGCTTGCAGAGGACATGGGGGCTTGCAGAGGACATGGGGGCTTGCAGAGGACATGGGGGCTTGCACAGGACATGGGGGCTTGCAGAGGACATGGGGGCTTGCAGAGGACATAGGGGCTTGCACAGGACATGGGGGCTTGCACAGGACATGGGGGCTTGCACAGGACGTGGGGCTTGCACAGGACGTGGGGCTTTCAGAGGACATGGTGGGGCTTGCAGAGGACATGGTGGAGCTTGCAGAGGACATGGTGGGGCTTGCACAGGACATGGGTGGCTTGCGAGGGCATGGGTGGCTTGCAGAGGACATGGGGGCTTGCAGAGGACATGGGGGCTTGCAGAGGACATGGGGGCTTGCAGAGGACATGGGGCTTGCAGAGGACATGGGGGCTTGCACAGGACATGGGGGCTTGCACAGGACATGGGGGCTTGCACAGGACATGGGGGCTTGCACAGGACGTGGGGCTTGCAGAGGACATGGGTGGCTTGAAGAGGACATGGGTGGCTTGCAGAGGACATGGGTGGCTTGCAGAGGACATGGTGGGGCTTGCAGAGGACATGGTGGGGCTTGCAGAGGACATGGGTGGCTTGCAGAGGACATGGGGGCTTGCAGAGGACATGGGGGCTTGCAGAGGACATGGGGGCTTGCAGAGGACATGGGGGCTTGCACAGGACATGGGGGCTTGCAGAGAACATGGGGGCTTGCACAGGACATGGGGGCTTGCACAGGACGTGGGGCTTGCAGAGGACATGGGTGGCTTGCAGAGGACATGGGTGGCTTGCAGAGGACATGGGTGGCTTGCAGAGGACATGGTGGGGCTTGCAGAGGACATGGTGGGGCTTGCAGAGGACATGGTGGGGCTTGCAGAGGACATGGGTGGCTTGCAGAGGACATGGGTGGCTTGCAGAGGACATGGTGGGGCTTGCAGAGGACATGGTGGGGCTTGCAGAGGACATGGTGGGGCTTGCAGAGGACATGGGTGGCTTGCAGAGGACATGGTGGGGCTTGCAGAGAACGTGGGGCTTGCAGAGAACATGGGGGGCTTGCAGAGAACATGGTGGGGCTTGCAGAGGACATGGGGGCTTGCAGAGGACATGGAGGAGACGAGAACAGGGAGGCCAGGGACGACAGGAAAGGGAGGCCAGGGAGGAGAGGAGGCCACCATATAGTGCTCACCACTGAGCCACTGTATACAGTGCTAACAACTGAGCCACCATATACTGTGCAAATCACTGAGCCACCATATACTGTGCAAATCACTGAGCCACCGTATACAGTGCTAACCACTGAGCCACCATATACAGTGCTAACCACTGAGCCACCATTTACTCCATATAAACAGTGTAGTTTCTGGAGAGAGGACTGTACTATTCAGCGGCTATTTATACGGCACCTGTTCATTTCACTGCACTCCCGATGCACTAGCATCGGGCCTATTTCTAGTTTTTTTAACCCCTTCACGACCCTTGGCCCACCGTTTGGGCCATGAAAAACAGTTCATTCCCGACCCATGGCCCAGGGGTGGGCCATGGAATGATCGGGCTCCTGCAGGCCGAGTGAGGGTGTCACTGACCTGTCACTCGGCCTGCAGGTACATGGGGAGTTGTACAACACCCCAGGGGGGATCGATTTGCCCCCCCCCCCCGGCTACAGGCGCGGTGATTGGCACTCAAAAGTGAAAGTGAAAATCACCGCGCCTGTAATGCTTTCCTGCCTACCCCTGCTATCCCTACCCTCTGCTCTCCTGTCATACTCTAACTGCCCCCCTGTCCCCCACCTCTCTTTCCTGCCCCCTCTTCATCTTTCTTACCCCCCTCCCCCCCCGCTTCCTGTTGCTGCCGCCCGCTTCCTGTCCCTTCCCTACACCCGCTTCCTCTTCCTGCCGCCCGGCTCCTCCTGACTGCCCCCACTTCCTCCTAAGTGCCCATCTCCTGTCAGCCCCCCATCCCCTGTCAGGCCCCCTCTTCCCCCTTCCTGCCCCCCCCGATCACCGGAGCGGCAATCGCCTCTCCCACTCACCCCTCCGGCGTCCCGCTCAGTCTCTGCTGCGTCCCACTCCTCCTCTTCTGCGCCACCTCCGGGATCTGACAGCTCTGTGCTTGAGCTGCCAGATCACTTTCTACATCTAGATCCTGAGGATCCAGCTGTAGGAAGTGATCTGACAGATCCAGCACAGTGATCCACAGTGACCATTATTGGATCACTGTGGATCACTGTGCTGGAGCTGTCAGATCACTTTCTGCAGCTGGATCCTGGGGAAAGCAATCTGACACCCCGGGCGCACTGATGCACATAGTGGGTCACTGCGCCCAGGCTCTTAGATCGCTGCTCTGCCGCTCGATCTCCCTGCATGGGCATCGAGCTGCAGAAAGCGATCTGACAGCCCAGGCGCAGTGATGCACATAGTGCGTCAATGCGCCTGGGGTCTCAGATCACTTTCTTCAGCTCAATCACCATGCTGGCGGATCGGGCTCCAGAGTAGCGGAGCTGCAGAAAGCGATCTGACAGCCCAGGCGCAGTGATGCACATAGTGCGTCAATGCGCCTGGGGTCTCAGATCACTTTCTTCAGCTCAATCACCATGCTGGCGGATCGGGCTCCAGAGTAGCAATCTGAAAGCAAAGGCGATTGAGCGTCGTGGGACCTTCGTTGTGGACTACGTCGGATCTTTTTATAATAAAGATGGAGTCCGAATTGTGTCTGTTTTTTTTTTAAATAAAAAGATTTTTCTCTGTGTGTATTTATTGACTATTTACCATAGTAGAGATTCCTAATGGCGGGTCTAAAATTGGCCCTATATTATGAATCTCGGGCTTAGTGCCACCTGCCAATAAAAAGCTGGCATTAACCCCTTTATTACCCAGTTAACCACCGCCACCAGGGCAACTGGAAGAGCGTGGGTACAGCGCCAGAAAATGGCACTTCAATGAATGCGCCATTTTCTGGGGCGGCTGCGGGCTGCAATTCGCAGCATGGGGGGCCCAGAACGCTTGGGCCTCTCTATGCTGAGGATTCCAGTCCCCAGCTGCCTAGTTGTACCTGGCTGGACCAAAAATATGGCGGAGCCTCACGTAATTTTTTTCTAGAATTAGTTCTAGAAATTAAAAAAAAAAAGGGCTTCGCTGTATTTTTGGTTCCAGCCAGGTATGACGAGGCAGCTGGGGGCTGGTGGCAGTCCGTAGCTGCCAAGTTGTACCTGGCTGGAACAAAAATATGGCGGAGCCCTATGTCATTTTTTTTTTACTTCTACCAATAAAATGACAAGGAGCTTTGCCTTATTTTTGGATGCCAGCCAGGTACAACCTGGCAGTTGGGGGGCTGCAATCCTCATCGTGGAGAGATCCAAATGTTGTGGCCCCCCCACGCTGCAAATTGCAACCCACCACCCCAGAAAATAGCACATTATAGGTGCCATTTTCTGGTGCTGTACCTAACTCTTCAAGTTGTCCTTGTGCTGGTGGAAGAGCGAGGTACCTGCCAGGTTTGGCATGTCTCATTGAGGCGCCACTCCCGGGGCGGCTGCTGGCTGCGGTCCTTAGCGTGGGGGGCCCAGAACGGTTGGGCCTCAAGACGCTGAGGATTCCAGCCCCCAGCTGCTTGGGTTACCCTTGCTGAACATATAAAATACGGCGAAGCCCACGCCAAAATTTATTTTTTCTTTTTTTGTGTACAATTTAACCTCTTAACGACAGACATACGTCTCTAGACATCGGATGTCATTACCCGGTGTTTGAAGTGAGCTCCGGCGTGGAGCTCACTTCAAACCTCCCACATGTCAGCTGATCTCACTAGCTGAGATGTGGGAGTACCAATCGGTCCCGCCATCCGATCGTTGCTGTTAACCCCTTAGATCCCACCCTCAATCTCTGAATAAAGGTATACATGTTTGGTATCTACAAACTCTTACTGACCCGAGGCATCACACGGTCACGTCGGTTTTACCATATAGTTAACACGGCGACTACAAAACCCAAAAAACAAAAGTGTTATTGCACTTTTTTTGCAATTTCACTGCATTTATAATTTGATTGCAATTTCCCTGTACACTATATGGTAAAACAAATTTTTGCATCTGAAAGTACAACTCGTCCCGCAAAAAACAAGCTGTCATATGTCTGTGTCGACAGAAAAATAAAAAAGTTATGGCTCTTGGAAGCCGAGGAGCGAAAAAACGAAAAAGAAAAATGACTAATTTTGTCGTTACTAAGGGGTTAAAAAATAAAAACTTTACATGGATTTTTTAAGTCCAGTGAAGGAAACAACAAACAGCATGGGTTTAGCAACCCGCTGCTGGCTGAATTACTTTTGGTCAACACAGCAAACCTTGCAACACTAATTTTTGGTTTACCTGTCAGCTCCTTTTTACCCCCAAACGTATGTGTACCTGTCCCTGAATCTTCATATCACATTTGTAAACATCACTGCGTCACCGAAAATGATAAGGATTAATATTTAGAGATCATTTATATAGCGCTATTAATTCCACATCACATTTGCAACACTGTCCCCATTGGGGCTCACAATGTAAGCCTCCTATCAGTATGTGTTTAAATTGTCGGACTTATGACGAACATACAAACTCCTTTCAGGACAACAGCCCTGTATATTCCGTTTTTTGTTGACACAGGGAGGATTAGGATGTAGTAGCAAGGTGCACGGACAGGTAATGAAAAGTTTGGGGGGAATCAATAGATGTTAGTTTCCCTAATGTGAGTGTATTGCTACATTATTTGAGCATTTATGTCTGTGTATGGATGTCAGTTTTTGTCTGCATGTTTTTTCATGGCTTGCATAAATCCGTGACTTAATTTGTTTGTGCTTTCATTTTTCAGATACATAGCTTGCCCGCACTTTGGGACAAAAGTTGCAAGGAATATGCAAACAGGAATCATAAGCTTGACTCATGGAGGAAGGTCTACCTGTGCTTGTATCCTGAATTTCACTCATATGAACCTCGATTGAGGTCTACGATTGGTAAATGGTTTCATTTTTTTGGAGGTGGTATGGGTTAATTTGTTTATGATAAAGTTGATTTGTAAGCTAATTTATTTGCTTCTTTTATTCACCATTACAGAAGAATCTATAAAAAAAAGGTGGCGATCTATCAGGGACCGCTACATTCGGGCAAAGCAGGAGCTCCCGAGCGGATCTGCAGCACATAATCGCAGATATGATTCAAGATTAGACTTTTTGATGGGATGTATTCATTATCGCCGTAAGTATGATGACAACTGTTCTTCAAATTAAAAGTTAACATGGTTAATATGCAAACTTTTTAAACAATCTTTTTTTATTTGCCTTTACAGCACAACTACTAATGTGCAGCCTGTTGCTTCACTGCCAGCGGCGACTGCGACTTCCGTGGTCACCAGCACAGCCCAGCTGCCAGAATCTGCAAATAATGAGTTAAGGCCGGAGCCGGTCCAAACCACTGAAAATACAGAGGACTCTGCTGGACCTTCTGTGACTGCAGAAGAACAAGTGCAACTGCCTAGCCTCTTGTCTCCACCTGCAAACAAGCGGTCCAGAAAAAAAAAGAACATGTCATCAACTGATGATGAGAGAGAGGTGTTGTCACGAGCTATAAAGTTAATTGACACGCCTCTACATGAGGAGGATGAGCACACCATTTTTGGCAACTCAATAGCTGTTGGTCTCAGAAATATTGTCCCTGAACATCAATCTATGTGTAAGTCCTTTTTAACGATAGTTTTAACATACTTTGCGGAGAACTCCAGCCGCAAGCTGTCGATGCCAGAAATTGTCACTTTCCTTGAAAATTTATGGTATCCCAATCTACCAACCAGTAACCCACCATCAGCAGAATGTAGCCTTTCATCAGCTAATGGTCATTACTACTCCTACTCCCAAGATTTGTTTAATCTGCAATAACTCAATTCGTGCTGTTTGTGTTGGGCCATTTAAACTAATTTTGCACCATTTTTGGGTGCTTTGCACTACTTCTTGTTAAGGGCAGGATGTCCAAGTCCACTCCTCAGTTGCCGCCAAGAGTGGGTGTTTCTGGCTCTGATTAGTATTGGTCAAGTGCCGAATGATTCGCCCTTCTAGGTGATGAGAAAAAAGTCTTGATCAATACTAATCAAAGCTCGAAGCATTCCCTATTTGCGGCACCTGACGAGTGGACTTGGACATCCATATCTGTTTACAAAAGTTGCACCATTTCTGGGTGCTTTGCACTACTTCTTGTTAAGGGCAGGATGTCCAAATCCACTCCTCAGTTGCCGCCAATAGTGGGTGTTTCTGGCTCTGATTAGTATTGGTCAAGTGCCGAATGATTCGCCCTTCGAGGTGATGAGAAAAAAGCCTTGATCAATACTAATCAAAGCTCGAAGCATTCCCTATTTGCGGCACCTGACGATTGGACTTGGACATCCATATCTGTTTACAAAAGTTGCACCATTTCTGGGTGCTTTGCACTACTTCTTGTTAAGGGCAGGATGTCCAAGTCCACTCCTCAGTTGCCGCCAAGAGTGGGTGTTTCTGGCTCTGATTAGTATTGGTCAAGTGCCGAATGATTCGCCCTTCGAGGTGATGAGAAAAAAGCCTTGATCAATACTAATCAAAGCTCAAAGCATTCCCTATTTGCGGCACCTGACGAGTGGACTTGGACATCCATATCTGTTTACAAAAGTTGCACCATTTCTGGGTGCTTTGCACTACTTCTTGTTAAGGGCAGGATGTCCAAGTCCACTCCTCAGTTGCCGCCAAGAGTGGGTGTTTCTGGCTCTGATTAGTATTGGTCAAGTGCCGAATGATTCGCCCTTCGAGGTGATGAGAAAAAAGCCTTGATCAATACTAATCAAAGCTCAAAGCATTCCCTATTTGCGGCACCTGACGAGTGGACTTGGACATCCATATCTGTTTACAAAAGTTGCACCATTTCTGGGTGCTTTGCACTACTTCTTGTTAAGGGCAGGATGTCCAAGTCCACTCCTCAGTTGCCGCCAAGAGTGGGTGTTTCTGGCTCTGATTAGTATTGGTCAAGTGCCGAATGATTCGCCCTTCGAGGTGATGAGAAAAAAGCCTTGATCAATACTAATCAAAGCTCGAAGCATTCACTTTTTACGGCCCCTGACGAGTGGATTTGGACATGCATATCTGTCCATATGTGTTCATCCATATGTCGTTGTGTTGGATGATTCACATCAAATGATCCAACAAATAAATTACAATCTATTGATTATTTATCAAAGTTTATAAAATTAAGACACTTTTTGTTGCAAAACTATAGCACCATTTTTTATTAAACAAGTTGAATCCAATTGCTTGTGGATTTTTTCTTGGTCCACTCATGCAAAAACGTCGCCAAGATGTTCTACACACTTCAAGTTCCAGAAGTGGGTCCGGAATTCTCTTCAAGGACTCTCTGCAGGTACAGCTACTCAACACCAACACAGGAGTTTTGCCAGGGCACGGCACCTTCTGGACTCACAAAATAGTTAGAGAAGGTTTCCCGCACACTGACACCCGAGTAGGAGGGGCGACCGGCTGAGATGTATAGGAAAGGAGTAAACTGAGCATGCTGTTGTAATGAGGTGTACAATTCAGACTGTATCATAGAAATGGATATGGAAATGAACTGTGCACAGTCCGCACTTGTCCACCAGGGGGCATCAGTGGACTGTACAATCACAGAGGGTGGAAAGCCCCCACCATCTCTGTTGTTTACCCAGGAAGTGAGAGGGCGGGAGATTATTACAGACACAGAGCTGAGTAAGAGAAGATCTGCCTGTGGATGTCTGTTGAAAGTGGACTACTTTGCTACACCTTGCCGGAAAAATCACCCCGCAGAAGCCCCTGGGACTGATCCTGGGCCACTGGACTTTGGTGCTGTGACTCTGGCCGCTCTGCAAAACCTTGCCCACTGAGCACCCAGGGTGCATGTGCAGGGGCCGTGACCGACATGAGAGAGACTTCTGTGCTGCTGTGATCTCCCTTCTGCTGCTGCTCTGTGTGCCCTGAGACTGGGAGAGACATTAAAAGAAAAATTCTGTTACCTGCGGAAGGAGACCGAAGAAGAAGACTGAGGAGATCCCCAGGCCTGCTACGTGGGAGCGACATCTTCTTCTGTGATAGACTGGTACTTGATTTTAGGGAAAGTTAGGGAAAGATACCTTCATTGTTGTGTTTTCTCTTGCTGCGTACCCGGCAGAAGTGAAGATCCAGAGACTCTAATATATACAAGTGCGCATATAGTTCGGTTGACTGTGATATAAATATGTTTTACAGTAAAGAAATGGTATTACCGGTTAAACCTGAGTATGGGGATTCTGTTGAGAAAGATCATACACACACACCCGCGGCCTTACCACCGGTCGCTTCACTGTGATTCATCCACATACTCTGTGCTATGTTCATGCACAAAGTTGTGGAGAAGACAGCAGGCCCTAATCACGGCGTCAACTGTTTCCTCCTTCAACTGGATGGTTGTGTGCAAGAGCCTCCACTGACTACTTAGGATTCCGAAGGTACATTCCACAAATCTACGTGCCCGACTAAGCCGATAGTTAAATATGCTCTGCTGGATATTCAGTCCCCTCCGTGAGTATGGGCGCAGCAGGTTTGGCCTCAAAGGAAAAGCCTCACCCGATACCATCACGAAGGGTACTGGATCTGTGGAACCTGGCAGTGGTTGTGGGGCTGGGAGCGTTCCGTGATTTTGAAAAATTTGCTTCCCAAGCTCTGATCTTCCAAATATCCCCGAATCGCCACAACTGCCTGGGGCACCAACATCAATGGAGACAAACTTGTAATGGGCATCAGCCACTGCCATAAGGACCACAGAACAGTACTTTTTATAATTAAAGTAGACTGATCCGGATCCTGGTGGCTTCTGGACCCTTACATGTTTGCCATCCAGTGCACCCACGCAGTTGGGGAAATTGGCTACAGTTTTAAAGCCTGCTGCAACCTGTAGCCAAGTCTCTTCGGTTGGGGAATGCATCACGATGGGCTGCAACTTTTTCCAAAGCACGTCACATGTGCTCCTCACAATTCCAGAGATGGTTGATATACCAACCCGGAATTGGAAGTGCAGTGATGCGTAGCTCTCTCCTGTTGCCAGAAATCTACAAAAGAAAAGGACATTATTAAGTAAACCATTTCTGCCCACAATTGAGACTCAGGAAAAAAAAAAATCATACACCAAAATAATTACAATGACACTACTGCAAATTAAATTATCACTACCTAGTTATCTAGGTATATATTGCTATCGATTGAAAACAGGCACTGCTCATTACCTGCCCAATTCAATCCCAACAGTGAAACATGGTGGAGGCAACATCATGCTATGGGGTGTATTTCAGCTGCAGGGACAGGACGACTGGTTGCAATTCAAGGACACATAAATGCGGCCAAGTGCAGAGATCTCCTGGAAGAAAACCTCTTCCAGAGCTCTGGACCTCAGACTTGGCCGAAGGTTCACCTTCCAACAAGACAATGACCCTAAGCACACAGCTAAAATAACAAAGGAGCGGCTTCAACACAACTCTGTGAGCATTTCTGAACGGCCCAGCCTCAGCCCGGACCTAAGCCCAAATGAGCATCTCTGGAGAGACCTGAAAATGACTCCACCAACGTTCACCATCCAACCTGACGGGACTGGAGGGGATCTGCAAGGAAGAATGAGAGGATCCCCAAATCCAGGGGGAAAACTGCATCATTCACAGGAAGACTCTGTATGGCTGAACTACCTCAAAAAGGTGCTTCTAGTCAGCACTGATCATTTTTTCTTTAAAAAATGTGATCAAATATTGACATATCAGTGTTTTTTTCAGTCAAGATGGGGTGAACATTGGTCATTAGGCTCTTGTCACCTCTGCAATTTTTACATTTTGCACCCAATCTTGAAAAAGTAAAAAAATTATTTACCCGTTTATAATCGAGTATAAGCCGGCCGAAGTATAAGCCTAGGCCCTTAATTTTACCCTTTAAAACTAGGGAAACTTATTGACTCGAGTATAAGCCTAGGGTGGGAAATGCAGCACTTCACTGTCCTATTATATAGCCCCCATCACTAGTATATAGTGCCCCATCAGAGGTATGCAGCACCAGCTGTGGTATATACAGGCAGCCCCCAGCTTTGGTATATACAGGCAGCCCCCTAGCAGTGGTAAATACAGGCAGCCCCCTTGCATTGGTATATACAGGCAGCCCCCTAGCAGTGGTATATACAGGCAACCCCTTAGCAGTGGTATATACAGGCATCCCCCAACAGTGGTATATACAGGCAGCCCCCAGCAGTGGTATATACAGGCCCCCTCCCTAGTATCTGGCCCCCCCATGCTGCGGCCACATTAAAACACCAAATGCTGTATACATCACCTTTCCGCGCATCCGCGCAGGCACCGTCGCGTCCTCTGTGCTTCCTTCTGTCGGTGTCATGTGACTGGTGCAGCGTCGACGTCATCGCTGCGTCGGGCGCTCCATAACAACGGCAGAAGAAAGACCGGAGAACGCGACAGTGCCTGCGGGGATGCGTGGAAAGGTGATGTATACAGCATTTGGTGTGCGCTGCATGGGGGGGCCAGATACTATGGGGGGGCGGGGGGCCGAGTACACTGTAGAATATAATATGCTCCGCTCCCCCTGTCACTGATGGACAGGGGGATGCGTGCATATTTAATTAGCGGGCCCACATGACCGCCCGCTGTCACTGCGGCCTCCTCAAGCCCCCGGACACTGTTCCCCCCCCCACAGCAAATACAGGTGACTCAAGTATAAGCCGAGGGGGGGAGTTTTCAGCAAAATATTTTTGCTGAAAATTGCAGCTTATACATTTTTGACAACACTTACCGCAAGGTGATGAGTAGCCGTTGATCTGCAGAGATGGCTTGCCTCATGCAGGTATCCTGCAGGGTCAGGTCACCTCCTACAATAGCAAGGAGTCGATCAAAGTCCTGAATGGTGAGTCGCGTGAAGCGCTGGAATTTTGCAGGGAAACTGTAGAAAATATTTTGGGGTAAAAAATAAAAAAAATTTAATATTAATGCATACGCATAACTGTAAATAAATAAAAACACGAAAAAACACCACTTCCAAATTTGGATTATTGGAATTAATTTCTTAACTCCTGGAATAGCATGTTAAAAGTCCCTTTTTCCTCCCTTTCTTCAAGGATTGGATGCACCCACATCCTTTGGGGATGCTTGCGGGCCTAAAAAAAAAAAATGGACAACATAATTTAAACAACTCACATAAATACTTCCAAAACATGCACATACTTTTGCATACATGGTACATACCAGCCTGCGGCGAAGCACTTCTGCGATCATGATGAGCCCCAAGCGACGTCTATTCTGCCTGTTAAGGCGCCGTTGGTCCATTAATGAAAATGCCGCATATAGATTGTCCATTCTCTAGTACACTTTTCAATGGAGAATGTAATATGGAAAAGAAAGGAAATTACATCACAAGGCTTTTTTTTTTCTTTTTTTTTTAACACACTTTATTTCTATGTGTTTGCAGTACACATGCAGAAAAAGACGCGTCTGTAAAAAAACGCATCAAAAAACGCATGTGTGTGAACGCACATGCGTTTTTTTACGCGCGTAAAAAAACGTGCGTATTTCTTTAGAAAACTGCATGCGGAAAAATACGCGACAAAATACGCGATGTGTGAACGTAGCCTTATATATTAGATATACAGAGGCCCCCCTTGCTGGCACACGGCCCCCGCTTCTGTATACAGAGGCCCCCTGCCTCCGCATTGATCTCACTCTCTGATGTCCGCAGGCACCCGGGGTCCTCCGTCCACTCTCCTTGCTGTATGCCGGGTTTGCTGAGAGCGGCGCCACAGGGATGACGTCATAACTGCGCCCGGCGGTCACATGTAGAACCCGCCGGCATACAGCGAGGAGAGCGGACGGAGGACCCCGGGTGCCTGTAGACATCGAAGGGTGAGATCCATGCGGAGGCAGGGGGCCTCTGTATACCGAAGGGGGGGCTGTGTGCCAGCAGGGGGGCCTCTGTATACCGATGGGGGGGCCGTGTGCCAGCAGGAGGGCCTCTGTATACCGATGGGGGGGCCGTGTGCCAGCAGGGGGGGCCTCTGTATATTTATACATAAATTTAAATGGATAAAAACCACTGTTGCCAGATATTACATGTACAATTGTTCAACAGAATTCCTTTTTAAATAGGATTTTAGCAAAAATATCGATCTTGGTGTTACAAAAAATCCTTATGTGATGGAAACAAATGGAGGTCATTTTGTAATCAGCACACCAAATTACATAAAAATCAGTGATAGCTTCTCTTGTATTTTTTTCATCGCAGGCCTGTGTATAATTGTGGCCATAATGTCTCTAGTGGGTGCCCACCCCCATTAGAGACATACCACCCACTCAGGTGGGCATATAATGATTTAATTCCTGATGTACAGTAGCCGGCTCCCATGTGAGCAGTGCGCATACTATACTTAATGTAGGTATAATATGTGCGCTGTCCAGGGTCCTGAAGGCTTATACAATGGATCTATGGCGCTACGCAGCCCATAGATCTACTGTAAATGCCTGCAGATCCAAGACAGTGCACATAATACACATACATTAGGTATAGTATGAGCGCTGCTCACAGGGGAGCCGGCGGCTTCATTCATAAAAATGTACAGAGCTGACAGGAGACGGCTACTGTACATCAGCAATTATATCATTTTATGCCCACCTGAGTGGGTGGTATGTCTCTAGGGGGGGTGGGCACCCACTAGAGACATTATGGCCACAATTATTAATAAAATGTATTCTTTTTAAACGCTGATAACAGTTTGCTCATCCCTGCGGCACCAACTGTACGGTAACCGGATTGCTCAGGATTACACATCCTGAGCATTCCGGTTACCGCATTGCGGTTCCCTCCACGCATTTTTGTTGAATTCGGATCTGGATGCGGTGAACACAATTCTACTTTAAAGTGTGACCCTAGCCTTACTGTTATTTGGCACTGCCACATCTATTATTATCATTGCTGTCTTCTTATCCTTGTCTAATATCACGATATCTGGTTGGTTAAACAAAACACTTACTTATCCGTCTGGAACTTGAGGTCACACAGGATTTTAGCCCTTTCATTGTCCACCACTTTTTCTGGGGTCTTCTTCATGGACTTAGGCTAGGGTCACAGTTGCATTTTTCACAAGCGTTTTTGGAGACCTGCGTTTTCAAAAACGCATGTAAAAAACGCACCCATAGGCCCCCATGTTAAAAAACGCATGCCCTAATAGCAAAAAAGCATGTGTGACAGTACCATGCGTTTTTGGTGCATTTAAAAAAACGCATGCATTTTTTAAGATGGGGCCTTATGGGAAACGCATGCAAAATCGCATGTACAATTAGTGTCATTCAAAAACGCATGCGTTTTCAATAGGAGCCCATGTTAAAAAAACGCAAGCGTTTTAGAAAACGCATGCGTTTTTTTTAACATGGGCTCCTATGGAAAACGCATGCGTTTTTGAATGGCACTAAATGGTACTAATTGTACATGCGTTTTTGCATGCGTTTTCCATAGGGGCCCATGTTATAAAAACGCATGCGTTTTTCAAAACGCACCAAAAAATAGTACATGCACTATTTTTTGGTGCAGATTTAAAAACGCAGCCAAAAACGCAGGGAGCCATCACACACCTTAAAAAACTCATGCTGACATTACAAAATGCATGTTAAAACGCATGAGTTTTTAAAAGGCACTAAAAAACGCATGTCAACTGTGACCCCTGCCTTACTGGGACTTAGCCCATATGTTATACAGATGTTCCTGTATACAATTCCTGCAACTTGGTTGTGGCGTTTGGTGTAAACTGATCCTGATTGCATTTTGCATCCTGCCACTATGTGTTGGACTCTTTCCAAAGTTTCTTTACATAGTCTTCAACTTTGGTCTTGTTTTGTATGGTAGATCCCTGCTTCTACAGCTCTGGTACTTAGCACCTGCTCCATTTTCTGTTGTAGTACATTTCATGCAGTGACTTGTCTTGCCATGGCACCTCATGTTTCTGTTCTTCCTTTCAGGACTGTTGCTGTTGTTGCTGTGTTAGGCTAGGGCAACACTTGGGAGCCTGCATCCATTTACTGGATCCATTAATGGATCCGTTTTTGGCATGTGCGTTCATATGCTATTTCTGCAGTATTGTGTGGTGAATAAAAATGGATGCGTTAGTGAATGGGACCTGTATGTAGCATCTGTTAATGGATGCGTTAACGCATAGGTTTTATTTTTGTTTCAAAAAATGATTTTTTTGGTGTGGTTTTTGTTTAGCCAATAAAAGGGCCTGATTCTGGAAGGGGTGTGGCCACTATCCATTTTTGATGGTGTGACAGCTCCATTTCAAATAATGGCAGATGTCAGTGTTGTGTTGCCTATGCGATACCTGTTGCAACGTCGGCAGGAGGAAAGGACACATGGCAGACTGAGACGGGTCAGGGTCCATGCTGTAAATGAGCTGTGTCCACAATACGGAGCGTTCCATGTCCTGTTCAATTAATTGCGGTATTATCCTCTAAAGTTCCAAAGGTTCCTGCGGATATCAGTGGGGACCTTTGATGGATTACTGGCCCTTGTGCAGGACGACATAATGCGGCAGGATCGTCTTGTCGACCTGCAATCACTCCTGCAGAATGATTGTTGGTGACACTGAGGTAGGTGTGACATGTTTATGACATACGTACCAAGGCTAATGATTGACATAGAGACCACTGTAATTTTGCATGTTTCCCACTGTGAGACGCTTCAACATATCAAAGTGTGCTAACGACTGTTTGCATAGCCAATATTGTTATCCATGTTTTTCTTTTCCTTTTGGTTTGTGTTGGGTGCTTATGACTACAAACCCTGCCTCAACACGCACTGACAATTCCAAACCATGATGTGTGTAGCCCTCATTGGTCATTAAGGGATTTATGTTCACACCAGGTCCTCACATGATTGCATTGTTTTTTTGGCTTGGTGATTAATTTAGTTTTATTCCTATGCTTCACAGGTTCTTGGCTACAGGCGAGTCATATGCCTCATTGCACTACCAATTTTGGATTGGTAAGTCCACCATCGGCAACATCGTGTCTCACACCTGCGAGGTAATCTGGGCCAAATTACAGCCTGTCTTGTTACCACCACCCACACAGGATATGTGGCTGGAAAACGCATCTCATTTTGCCTCCCTCTCCCTGCATCGGGGCCCTGGATGGTAAACACATCCGTATTAAGAAGCTAGCCAGCAGTGGGTCCAACTACTATAATTATAGAAAAAAAAAAATTTATTGTGCTCATGGCAATTGCTGGGTCGCTTTGTGGCAGTGGACATAGGGGCATACGGCCTCACCAATGATTCTAGAGTCTTTAAAGACAGTATTATGGGCCAAGCCCTATATAACCAATGTTTCCACATTCCTGCCCCATGTCCATTGCCCGGGACAACCGGACAAAGCATCCCATATGTGATTGTGGCAGATGAGGCCTTTCAGCTACACCCCAACCTAATGAAGCCCTATGCCAGCCGGCACTTACTGAGCACCAGGCGCAACTTCAATGGGCGTTTGAGTAGAGCCCATCAACACATAGAGTGTGCTTTTAGCCTCCTGACAGCTAAATGGCATGTGCTCCTCACATGCATCCAGCTCCACCCCAAAAATGTAGACAGTGTGGTGAAAGCGTGTGTCTGCCTCCATAATCTTGTGTGCAGAAATGAGCCCATGGTTGTCCATTCATGACTTGGAGTCACCACTTTTTGGCCTTCAGATTGCAGGTGTTCGTGCGCCGAATGCTGCAATGGCCGTCAGGGATCAATTCTCTCTGTACTTTACAAGTCACCATGGTCACCTTCCCAGGGGTGCCCAATGTACATAGGTTACTTGTGCTTCTTTTGTTATGTTATGTATTATACATTTCTTGGCCAAAAAATCAAACATGTGGTTTTACCTTGTTTGCCATATTATTTTGCATTATATGTACAGTACATATGGAAGTATTGTCCTGTTTAAGAAAGTAATGGTAGAAAGCGGCACTCGCGGATCTTTTTTCCAAAGCTATTTATTAATCCATATTAGGATACATCCACCTGGGAAGGTGTGCAGGGAGGGGATGCGCAAGCAACGGTATCCGTTTCGAGGACAATTCCTACGGAGAGCCCGTAGAAGAGGAATTGTCCTCGAAACGGATACCGTTGCTTGCGCATCCCCTCCCTGCACACCTTCCCAGGTGGATGTATCCTAATATGGATTAATAAATAGCTTTGGAAAAAAGATCCGCGAGTGCCGCTTTCTACCATTACTTTCTACACGTCTAAATCTACAAGCCGAGCACCAGGACTCCAACCACCATCATCCAGTGGAACGGACATCTGCAGCTACTATAGGTCAGTGCCCTCTTCAATCTTTTTCATGATTGTCCTGTTTAAGTTAAGCAACTCATTAGGTCACATATGCAGCTGAGTAATGTTGTGTCAATACTTCATGCCCTGCATTTCTCCTCGTGTTGAGTTCAGTATGATTTTTAGGCCACAAATTGTACTTTTTGTTGCGTACTGTTTCTGTACCAGAAGCCATGGCTGTTTTCTGTTCCCTATGCCGTAATTTGTCTCTTCTCATGTTGTTTATTTTTTCCTTTGCCTATTCATTATAAAATAACGTGTGTGCAATTGATTCTTGTTTGCTTCATGATTCTCCATCCAACCTATGTTCCACACATGATTGTGTAATTTTAGTGATATCCATGTACATAATATAAGTAAACACAGGACACACTGACATGCACTTGGGCGGTGGTGTCAACATGGCAAAGCCTCATTGGTGAAGCCTGTGATTTGAGAAGGATGGGTACCAGGGTAAATTGTGTTTTTGTTGCAAATGTACACACATAACCCTACTAACATTGCCAGAATGTTTTTGACATTGCCACATGGCTACACAACAACACACTGTTATGTTTGTCCTTACAATTCAACATTCCTATAGGGAACCTGTCACCCCAAATAACCTTTCTAACCTATTAATACCTGTCCCTGCAGCCTTACAATACATTCTAACACATCCCTGTCTCAATGCAACGTCACCGCGGTCATGTGACGCCGGGATCGCCACGTCACTTCCGGTCGCAGGTCTCACAGGCAGACTTCGTGCATGCGCAGATTGCATGCTGAAGTCTGCCTGTGTGCGACCGGAAGTGATGCGGCCATCCCGGCGTCACATGATCTCGTCGCAGCGGTAACATTGCGGGTGACTCACCGTTGCCGGGTTCTCAGGTCTCAGGCGCTGGCTGCGGTCACGGTTCGGTGCCTGAGGCTGTAAGGGTCCGGTGGTCAATGCACGGTTAGGTAGGAAATAATGTTTGTTTCGTGACGCCACCTGTGGGTATCCGGTGATGGCACCGGCGCTGCTTAGACCTCCGGGGGATGTGTGGCTGCTTGGATGGAACCGCTCCCCACAGGATGAGCTATAGTCCCTGGGGTCAGGGGCTGCACTGGTGGAATACGGCAGCTCGGTTGATGTGTTAGGTGAATGATGTAGCAACAGTTCAAAAGGAATATTCGGACACAGTGCTCCTCTGCACGGGTCTTTACTGAAGTTATGCACGGCACATGGGATAACAGTCACTTGTAGGTAACGGACCGGGTGGTCCCAGTGATGTACGGTATCTTTCCAAGGCTCCACAGTGTTCCCTCTTTAACTAACTGTCCCTCATTACTCGTCGCTGCCTTCGTGCACCAGTTCAGGATATAGGGGAACTTCTAATGGGTACCCAAGCCGTGGTCCCAAGACGGCTCCAAGAGTCCCTGAACCCCAATGGCGAGTACCCCTCCCGGTATGGCTGCGGACATGGTGAATGTCGTGATGCGCTCCTGAGAAGCCCTCTATCACTCCGGTTTGTAGTACAGAGGTGAACATCTGTGCTACCTTGGAACCGGTCTCTGGATGGACTGGGCGCGGATGTCTTTGGACCCGTTGCTTGGTTACTGGTTACTGGTTACTTGGCCCCTTTCACGTCTGGGTCACCGCTTCTCGGTGCCCTCCCTGTTAGCCGTCTTGTTCTGACTTCCTTCTTGTACTTGTCTCTCCCACATTCTAACTTTCTGTTCTGCTCTTTCCCCACACTGCACATCTCACACTCCTCCCACCAGGACCCAATTGGTCCTCTGCCTCTGGATGTTGCATGTGGTGTATGGAGCCTTGGGGTTAACCTGTTCATCACCGAGACGGAGAATACTGCACCTTCAGTCAGGGGTGCAGTACCCTCCTGTGACGCACTCGTTGCGGGGCGCCACATGGGCGCGATATTGAAATCGTGACCGAGCCCTGCATTTGTATAATGACGCCCATGAAGGCGTATTAGAGAATGAGGCAGGGGTAGCACGGCACAGGAGACCTGCCTACCGGTCAAAATGGCTTGGAGGAACGCCCCTCTGACAAGAATTTCGTTGGTTTGCTAACTACATTATTGTACTCGTAGATTAGTAAAAAAGGTGAGACAGGGATGTGTTAGAATGTATTGTAAGGCTGCAGTGACAGGTATTAATAGGTTAGAAAGGTTATTTGGGGTGACAGGTTCCCTTTAACCTTCTAGATTATCCACCACACATGGTGTGTAATGTATTTGTGGTGTGAGGCAGACCTATTTACACATTGGACCCAAAATTACTACATGTTCTTACATCATAGTCGTGCGTATGCGGCAGACATACATTTCCCATACCATGTAGCCAATTATGTGTGTATGGATTGTGTCGTGTTGACCCAAGTGTATTTGGACATGGCTATGGTGGCTTGCTGTTCAACAGCAATCATAAGTAAACATTTAAACATTGTTTAAACCAATTAAAAATCTGTTTTATTTTTTAACAAGCATGTTGTTTGATCTGGCATTTTTTTTAAATAAAAATCTGTATTTGTCATCAATAAACAACCTAAACTGTTGCCAAGGTTTTTTTTAAGGCACAAAAAAATAGCAAGGTTAACATGACCTGAGACATGTTGGAACAAAGTATAAATGGTATTCAACGGAACGTGTAAGTAGTTGGGTTTAATTTAATAAACAGAATAAAAAATCACATTGCCGCACACCTGAGCCTAATGGTTGTGTGCAGTGGCCGGAAACAGTGGGCGCCTCACTGTCTGGGTCCTCTGCAAACTAATCCACCAACTTATCTAACCGCTAGCGGAAGGCCATTTTGCGCCTGGGCAAGTGGCAAGGATAGGCACATATGACGACATATGCAACTGCCATTCGTTTGCCCCATGAATGGTTGTGGCTGCTTTTAACTTGTCAATTTGGAGCTGGAGTTCACGCTTCTCCAGACGCAAGTTTTCCTTCATCCAGTTCATGCCATCAATTAGATGGATGCCGGTCTCAGATTTGCCAGTATTTCACCGTTTCGGCCTTGTTGGTGTGGGATCAGCAGGCTGACGAGCCTCTACCTTCCTGGTGGTGGTTATGGCAACCCTTGAGGATCCTGCCGTGGCTGGTGTCCTGTCCGCTTGACTGGGGGCAAGTTCTTTATTTATCTCAGGAGCCTCTTCGAATGGACTCACTGCAGGATCATCAAGGGCTGCGGGCACACTTGAGTGGGTGTTTTTGACCAAAAAAACATAATAAAATATATAAATCACACAATGTGCTTCACTGTCTGCACACACATCACGTATGTCAATACACTTACATCCGACTTTTGCATGAAGCCCAACTGGTCAAAATGCTTGTAAAGCACAGGTGTTTGGGCTGCAGCACCACTGCAAAATTTATGCAAGTCCTTAACATCTCTCACATAGCGGTCACGGTTTGACCGCCATCTCACTCCGACATGATTTTCTACAAATAAACATTCAAAGTGTCTCAATAACGGCATAATGTCAGTACATGGCATAGCGCACAAAACACGCAGCACAGCTGGCAGCCTCCGACCATTGTTTAGGGACACACATTACCGGTGTCCTGCTGCTGTTTGGCTGTCATATGTGGATAGGAGGGAACCATCTCAGCTATTATACCATGGTCCCGGTTTTTGACGTTGTCGTGCTGTGCTGAGTCACCCTGGTCCCATAAAGATAGGTGGGGTTGGAACAGGTTTATTAGCCCCTCACTATTGAGTTTTGGTTTCCCTGAGAAGACTATTACATGGCTTTTGCTCTTCTTTGAAGAAGTCTAAATGAAGGGAAAAAATACATGTAGCATCAACACTGACAAATCATGGCCACACAGGCAACCACTGCTTGGTGACATGTCTCACAACCTAAAAAAAAAATCCTGTCTGTTGCCTGCCAGTAACCTTGCAAATAAATATATGAACACAAAAGTACCACCACTTCAGACAGTTAGCACGTTTGACAATAAAGGAGCTTAACGCTGGTGTCTTGCCCCTTCCATGAACAGTCTTCTGGGCCGTGGTCTTTTTGTGGTATTTGGAAGCTTCTTTGACCTGACAGATTGTAACATACAAAAGATAAATCAAAATGGGTGCTCAGATACAGTGTCCCAACAAAAGGGACATGTGTACACAGCGTAAGGGTGGAGGCACACTGGCGTGAGACTCGCGTGAGTCTCACGCTTGTAAAAAACGCATGTCAGGCTGGGGTTACACATAGAAGTCCATTTTTGGAAGTGATTTTCATCACCAATCCGTTTTTTATAGGGTGCTTTTTGAGTCTCCTGCACTTCTGAACGTTTTTGGACCTAGTCATTTTTTCCATAAAAACGCATATGCGTTAACGCAAGCGCAAACGCAAATGCCTACATATGCCATGCGTTAACGCATGAGTTTCCCATAGGGCCCCATGTTAAAAAAACGCATGCGTTTTTTAACTGATGCCAAAAACGCTGCTAGCAGCGTTTTTGGCTCAAAAACGGACAGAGCAATGTTTTGAGCTCCAGAGAAAAACGGACAGGGTGTTTATTACATCCAATGCGTTTTTCTGTCAGTTTTTGGACTTAGAAAAAAAAATTAACAAAAATGAAGCCAAAAACGGACTGAGGGCTTATGTGTGACCCCAGCCTCACTCGCACTGATGTTAACAAATTGGCCAGGGCACAGTGGTCCGTTTTACGCAGTCGCCTCTCGCATGTCGCCGGCAATGCGATTCCACTCGCAGCATGCTGCGTATGTGTGCGATTCCTACACGCGTACGGCCAATGCAAGTCTATGGCGGCGTTTTTTTCTCGCATGAAGTCAGCACACCATGCGAGTTACATGCGCGAAATACGCTTGTACGTGACAGGAAGTACAAGCTGATTCCAATTCTGAAGTGCACCTGCATGCCTCCATGCCTCAAAAACACCTTACACTCGGATCGCTGTTTGTGACTGAAAAAACGCACTCGCATCGCACTTGCACTGCAAACGCACCCCACTCGCACCGCACTCGCGCACAACTCGCACCGCGATCGCGGACAAATACGCGACGCAGTCGCAGAAATGGCTAGCGTACAAAACGCTCCGTTTTTCACGCCCCTAGTGTGCCTCCACCCTAAAGGACAAGTTACTTACCTCAATTCTGGTCACAGCACCACCACTGGTCACTGGGCTCTTGCCTTTTTTAGACTTTCGCCTGTGCTTTTGAGCCTTCTTATGGTGTCGGGGCTGCAATGTTAAAGAGAAGGGCAACACATGATCATTGTTGCTACATAATATTGTTGGAATGTATAAGAATGACGACAAGGCAAACAGCTTTAACATGCCACACACACCATGGTAACATGACACTAGGCGTTATCTGATACGACACATAAATTAAGGCACATGTTACATACAAAGGATGATATGAAGACATGGAAAACAGCTTTGTGCAATTATCACATTGGAACATTTTTACTAAGAAAACAGGCAAACAATGTCCGAGGAGTATGAGTGAGTAAGCAGGTTGGCCACACCTATAAAATATGGGGAGCAACACTTCGCCCATGGCAATTATTTTTAAGTCCTCTAAAAAGGGCATGCCTGATGGCTGGACACACAGGAACACAGTGAAGGTTCTGTTGCAGAATGATGTGTGCCTGAACCCGTGTTGGGCAGCTGCAGAAGTTTTACCTGTTTTTTTCTCAATGTAGTTCATTTGGCTCTCAGCCATATACTTAGTGCAGTACATGTGCTCATACACATGACACAACATGGTGGAGTTGTCTGACACTCAGGGAATATTTTGATATTTCAAATGGCTATACCTGGGCCCTTTCTGAGGACACACATAACACATATATTGAGGATGAGGCAGAGCGGCTGTTCTCCTGGGCACAGAATAAAACAGAAAGGATAAAAAAACAACAAAAAAAAAAACATTATACGAAATCCACAGGTGACGTAGGTTCCATGTAGTATGATAATTAGTGTTGAGCGAACATGCTCGGCACTACTCGTTACTCGCACGAGTATCACTGTACTCGGGCAACTCGCCGAGCACCGAGTAATCTCGCGATACTCGTGCTGTGCTCGTGGTCGTCATCTCTCCATGTTGGCGCTCTTTTGAGAGCCAGCCCACGTGCAGGGATTGGCTGACAGACCACTGCAATGCCACAGCCCTGTTAGTTGTGGTATAGCAGTGATTGGCCGGCCTGCACAGCGTCACCGAGCCTTTATAAGTCCCGGCGCGCTGTGCTCGGCACACAGCCTTTCAGACAGTGAGTGTAGGGAGAGTGTCTGCTGCTGATTAGGGACAGATTTGCGGCCCTCATAGGTAGATCCGGATCAGGGCTGCAAACTGCTGCTGACCACAACAGTCCTTCTCAGGACAAATCTAGGAGGACATAGGAACGGTGATCCAGATCGGAGTCCAAGATTTCCAGTGACCAGAACAGTCCTTCTCAGGACTAATCTAGGAGGATATAGGCAGGGTGATACAGATTGGAATCCAAGCTTTTCTGTGACCATTAGAGTCACCACACTCTTGTAGTTAGTACCTTAATACAGGTTAGGGACTAAAATTCTCTCTTCAAACAATTACAGTCACCAGACAGGTGTACGTACTTCCTTAATACAGGTTAGGGAACTAAAATCCTAACTCTTGTCATCAAAACAGTCAGCAGACAGGTGTACGTACTACCTTAATACAGGTTAGGGATTAAAATCCTCTCTTCAAACCATTACAGTCACCAGACAGGTGTACGTACTACCTTAATACAGGTTAGGGAACTAAAATCCTAACTCTTGTCATCAAAACAGTCACCAGACAGGTGTACGTACTACCTTAATACAGGTTAGGGACTAAAATCCTCTCTTCAAACCATTACAGTCACCACACTGTTGTACGTCATACGTTTCTACAGGTTAGGGAACTAAAATCCTAACTCTTGTCATCTCAACTGTCACCACACTGTTGTACGTCATAGGTTTCTACAAGTTAGGGAACTAAAATCCTAACTCTTGTCATCTCAACAGTCACCACACTGTTGTACGTCATAAGTTTCTACAAGTTAGGGAACTAAAATCCTAACTATTGTCATCTCAACAGTCACCACACTGTTGTACGTCATACGTTTCTACAAGTTAGGGAACTAAAATCCTAACTCTTGTCATCTCAACAGTCACCACACTGTTGTACGTCATACGTTTCTACAGGTTAGGGAACTAAAATCCTAACTCTTGTCATCTCAACTGTCACCACACTGTTGTACGTCATAGGTTTCTACAAGTTAGGGAACTAAAATCCTAACTCTTGTCATCTCAACAGTCACCACACTGTTGTACGTCATAAGTTTCTACAAGTTAGGGAACTAAAATCCTAACTATTGTCATCTCAACAGTCACCACACTGTTGTACGTCATACGTTTCTACAAGTTAGGGAACTAAAATCCTAACTCTTGTCATCTCAACAGTCACCACACTGTTGTACGTCATAAGTTTCTACAAGTTAGGGAACTAAAATCCTAACTCTTGTTATCTCAACAGTCACCACACTGTTGTACGTCATAAGTTTCTACAAGTTAGGGAACTAAAATCCTAACTCTTGTCATCTCAACAGTCACCACACTGTTGTACGTCATAAGTTTCTACAAGTTAGGGAACTAAAATCCTAACTCTTGTCATCTCAACAGTCACCACACTGTTGTACGTCATAAGTTTCTACAAGTTAGGGAACTAAAATCCTAACTCTTGTCATCTCAACAGTCACCACACTGTTGTACGTCATAAGTTTCTACAAGTTAGGGAACTAAAATCCTAACTCTTGTCATCTCAACAGTCACCACACTGTTGTACGTCATAAGTTTCTACAAGTTAGGGAACTAAAATCCTAACTCTTGTCATCTCAACAGTCACCACACTGTTGTACGTCATAAGTTTCTACAAGTTAGGGAACTAAAATCCTAACTCTTGTCATCTCAACTGTCACCACACTGTTGTACGTCATAGGTTTCTACAAGTTAGGGAACTAAAATCCTAACTCTTGTCATCTCAACAGTCACCACACTGTTGTACGTCATAAGTTTCTACAAGTTAGGGAACTAAAATCCTAACTCTTGTCATCTCAACAGTCACCACACTGTTGTACGTCATACGTTTCTACAAGTTAGGGAACAAAAATCCTAACTCTTGTCATCTCAACAGTCACCACACTGTTGTACGTCATACGTTTCTACAGCTTAGGGAACTAAAATCCTAATCTCCTGTGACCTCCACAGTCACCAGGCAGTTGTCGCTCTATACAGGCAAAATGCGCAAAGGCGTTGGCAAGGACGTTGGCAAGGAACAAGGAAGTGGACGTGAAGGTGGTGCAGGCAGAGGCCGAGGTCGTGTGCAAGCACTCATTTCGCAACAACAAAGGGCCACATCTCCTCGCTCGCACGTCCTGTCCCAAATTCTTGGGGCCCGCAGCAGTACACCACTGTTGAACCAAGACCAGTGTCAACAGGTTGTTACTTGGATAGCGGATAATGCTTCAAGTCAGATGGGCACCTCCACAAACACCCTGTCTTCCGCACGGTCAACTGTCAGTAGCCGTGATACTGCACCGCACATTTCCCAACCTGATCCTCCTTCCTACCACCTGGCCGATTACACGTCCACGGACATTACAGATCCCACACTAGGACACTCGGAAGAGCTGTTCACGTATCCATTCGCAGAATCTGGCCTGTCGCCACCTCCTCTTGAAGTGGGTCATGAGGAGATGGTATGTACAGATGCCCAAATATTTGAGCAGCCGCGTTATGACGAACGGAACGTTGTCAAAGTGTCTCAACAAGGGGTGGACGATGATGAGACACAATTGCCAGGAAGTCAGGAGGAGGATCAGGGTGCGGAAGAGGAAGACGACGTGGTGGATGATCCAGTAGCTGACCCTACATGGCAGGAGGATATGCAGAGCGAGGACAGCAGTGCACAGGGGGAGGGAGGCGTAGCATCACAACAGCCAGTACGAAGCAGGGGTGCGTCCGCAGGCAGAAAGCAGGCAACCGTTCCCCGGAACAACAACACGACTCAAGGTGCCTGTGCAAATGTTCGGTCTTCCCGAGTCTGGGAGTTTTTTAAGTTGGCTCCAGAAGACTCTAAAAAGGCCATTTGCCACACCTGCCATGCCACTATCAGCAGGGGTACGAAAACTAGCAGCCTGACCACCACCAGCATGATCAGGCACATGTCAGCCAAGCACCCGACTTTGTGGGAAGTACCACAGAGTCGAGGAGCGGTGCATGCTGATGTCACTGCTACGTCTTCGGCTGTTGTGCATGCAAGCCAATCCCCTGTCCATGCTGGCCGCGAACAAGCCTCCGGTCCTGCACCTGAAGTTGCTGAAGCACAAATTACGCCACCATCAAGCACGTCCTTGTCCCAGCGCAGCGTTCAATTATCCATTCAGCAAACATTTGAACGCAGGCGCAAATACGCTGCCAATGCCCCACATGCCACAGTCCTCAATGCTCACATTTCGCGACTCATAGCGCTAGAAATGTTGCCTTTCCGTCTGGTGGAGACGGACGCATTCCGCGACCTGATGGCGGCTGCTGTCCCACGTTACTCGGTCCCCAGCCGACACTATTTCTCCAGATGTGCCGTCCCCGCATTGCATAACCACGTGTCCAACAGCATCACACGTGCCCTGAAGAATGCTGTTTCAGCCAAAGTCCACCTAACCACTGACACGTGGACAAGTGCTTGTGGGCAAGGCCGCTACATCTCCTTGACGGCACACTGGATTAATATTGTGGAGGCTGGGACCCAGTCTGAGCGAGGGACGGAACACGTCCTTCCCACACCAAGGATAGCAGGCCCTACCTCTGTCATGGTTTCACCGACACTCTACAGCTCCGGAATGTCATGCTCTTCAGCCTCCTCCTCCTCCACCTGCGCATCCTCATCCACTGTACCCTCCACACCAGTCCCAAGCTGGAAGCACTGCAGCACTGCCTCTGCAAAGCGGCAACAGGCTGTGCTGAAGCTAGTCTGCATAGGTGACAAACCCCACAATGCAGAAGAGGTGTGGACAGCTCTGAAACAGCAGGCAGATCACTGGCTCACACCTCTGAACCTAAAGCCAGGAAAGGTCGTGTGTGACAATGGCCGGAACCTGGTGGCAGCTTTGAGGCGAGGGCAGCTGACGCATGTTCCATGCGTGGCCCATGTGCTCAACCTGGTGGTTCAGAGGTTTGTGAAGTCATACCCGGAGGTGTCTGACCTGCTGGTAAAAGTTCGGCGTCTGTCTGCACATTTTCGCAAGTCACCTGCTGCTTCAGCCGGCCTTGCAAGCTTTCAGCGCCGTTTGCGTCTTCCGGCCCACAGACTGGTGTGTGATGTCCCGACGCGTTGGAATTCAACGCTGCACATGTTGGTCAGGATATGTGAGCAGAAGAGGGCAGTTGTGGACTACCTGCATCACCTAAGCTGTCGGGAAATGGGTCAAACTCCACACATAACACCTGAGGAGTGGAGATGGATGTCGGACCTATGCACCGTCCTCCAAAACTTTGAGGACTCCACCAAGATGGTGAGCGGTGATGACGCCATTATTAGCGTCACCATACCACTACTCTGCCTTCTAAAACGGTCTCTGCTGAAAATAAAAGAGGATGCATTGCAGGCAGAGCGCGATGACTTAGAGCAAGAAACTGTAGTGGGTGTGGGTGAAAACACACAGCCCAGCCTCATGTCATCACAACGTGTTGTGGAGGACTATGACGAGGAGGAGGAGTAGGAGGATGAAGACATGGAGCAACTCTCAGGCCAAATTGGGGATATGACATGCACACCAGTCATACCCTCGATTCAGCGTGGCTGGCCAGAGGACAGGGGAGATGAGGAGGAGGAGGAGGAGGAGGAGGACAGCATGTTCAGTCATCGTGTTGGTCTGGATACTGATGTGATGGCTGTTAAGAGTCTGGCGCACATGGCTGACTTTATGGTAAGCTGCCTGTCTCATGACCCTCGCGTTCAGAACATCTTGGCCGACAATCAGTACTGGTTGGCAACACTCTTAGACCCACGCTACAAGGAGAACTTTATGTCTCTCATTCCTGAGGCGGAGAGGTCAGCCAAAATGCTGCAGTTCCAGAGGGCCATAGTCACGGACGTTGTGAAATCCTTCCCCTCACAAAACGCTAGCGGCATAGGTCAGGATTCGATGGACAACCAAGGCGTACGGCCGAGAGGGGCACAAGTCCAATCCGCCAGAGGCAGGGGAACTGTCTTTACGATGTGGGACAGTTTTCTCAGCCCCTCACGTACCACAGCCCCTGAGGTGCGGGGTAGTGCCACCAGAAATGCTAAGTTCGGGCAGATGCTGAAGGAGTACCTTGCAGATCGAACAACTGTACTGTGAGATTCATCGGTGCCTTTCAATTATTGGGTCTCCAAGCTCGACACGTGGCATGAATTGGCTCTCTACACCTTGGAAGTCCTGGCCTGCCCTGCCGCTAGCGTTTTATCAGAGCGTGTTTTCAGTGCAGCAGGTGGAATCATCACTGATAAACGCACCCGCCTGTCAACTGAAAATGCGGACAGGCTCACTCTGATCAAGATGAACAAGGGTTGGATTGGGCCAGACTTCACCACACCGCCAGCAAATGATAACTGAATTTTATTTTGTTATTTGAATTTGACATGTACATCCACTCACCCATGGGTACACACTTCCATACTTTGGCTAATCGCTGGACTGCTACTCCTTCTCCTCATGTGACACCATGATGAGCGTTAGAATAGTTAGGCTCTTGTTTGAGGTATACCCGCAGTGGTAAATTTTTTAGCCCATTCTGTTAGAATGGGCATTACAACGACAGGAGACCCGCTCCTTTTCAATGGGAAAAATGTTTTTAGGTACTCCTACACGTCTCTATCCAGGGACAAAGAGGAGCCTCCAAATTTTTGGCTGCCCTGACAAAAGGGCTACACTACAATACACCCAGTTCTTCTTAACAGGCCCTCCTGCACGTCTCCATCCAGGGACAAAGAGGAGCCTCACAATTTTTGGCTGCCCTGACCAAAGGGCTACACTAGAATACACCCAGTTCTTCTTTACAGGCCCTCCTGCACGTCTCCATCCAGGGACAAAGAGGAGCCTCACAATTTTTGGCTGCCCTGACCAAAGGGCTCTACTACAATACACCCAGGTAATCAAAAAGTCCATAAGACACAGGGAGGAGTTCATAAAAATATGTAAACTTTATTAAGGATTTTCATACAAGGAATTAAAAGAATCCTTCAAATTACTAACAATAAAGAGGTGAAGATTAGAACCATATGCATATCTACAAACAGAGCTACTGAACAACTAGGAATAATCAGGGTTATTGCTATATCCCGTGGTACATTATAGGGGGGACCATAGGACCATATAAACGGTATGTATGAGACTGTACCCAATAGAAGGATTGAACATTATGACATTGGAGAGTTCCACACAAACCTTATTGTATATAGATCACATAAACTCTGCTGGGTTTATACAGAGGGTAGATTCAATAGTCAGAGAATGAGACCCTGTACATATCCCTGTAAACGGTATTTGGGCTTATGTCAGTAGGACTGTAACCATTATCTAAAATGATCATCCACTGATCCCTCCTGTCGCTTATGTGCAAAGGTATAGATCTCCAATGCATTTAACAAGCATGTTATGGAATTGAAGATGCCCTTGAGCCACAAAGTGACCCGTGCTGTATATCATATAGTCCATACACATCCACACAAATTATAATGCATGTATATGTATCCCTGAGGGAGACAAATATCACCCACGGTACTTGCACACTAATGTTGTGCCTTATGCGGACCAATAGCCCGTGGTTTGTTTGGGCATCAGGAGATAATTACTTCAAACACATGCATTTACAATCATTTCAGGACCATAGCTCCATACCTCAGTGGTGGTTGTATGATGGTCACCTACGGTCCACACCTGACCCTTACGCGTTTCGTCCCTAAGAGACTTCTTCAGAGGGTAGTGAGTTAAGTGCAGTGCAGATTCGGGGGTTTATATAGTGATAAGCTTAGTAAACAAAGTGAAGAAACCTGTGTGCTTCTCTTCCGCCTCCATTTGCGGCGTCAGTGCCGCGTGATCGCTCCCGATCACGTGACACGCCCCACTTCCGGTCTTTGGAACGCAGACGCCGGAAGCTGCGTCACCCAGACGCTTCTCCGGACCGCGTCCATGTGACCGGGAGGGGGCGTGTCTGGAAAGCTCCACGCTTCCACCGACGCACTAGGAGGCTGGGGAGAGACGCAAACAACTACGATACATTTACAGAGAGGAGGAAGGTTGCTAAGCAACATTACGTTTGTGCAGAATAGTGCAGCATATGATTATATGGTATCAACAAAGCGTAAAATTGTAAAAAATGACTCACAATCCATATGGAACCAAGAATTAATCCAAGATATCACAAATCATTTTTAAAGTGCATATATTAGTGCAATTGCCAAAATCTATACAAACATGATATAGTGATACTAGGATAGTAATAGAAAGTGCCTTTTTACAAATACTATAAATCTCTCAAATACATTACATATAAACTGAATAAAATATACAAAATACATATAGAAAGTGCCTAAGGGAATAATCTCCTTGAACAGATCCAGTATCTCTTTTTTTCTCTCTTTTCTTTCGTCTCTTGCTGTTCACCAATCAACTACATGGATATTCATATAATGATAATGCAATATAAGTTTCTGAAACATAATAAACAAAAATAATTAAAATCATTAATAGAAATATCTTAAAACCAACCAACTACACCCTCATTGCTGGTGTGGCCCTAAAAAGAATAGCTGTTTCCATAAGCTACAAGAACGCACTAAAGCCAAAATGTTCATTTAGACCAAACGGAGCCACAGTGTTAAGCCTGTAAATCCATTTGCTCTCGACCTGTCCAAGGGCTCTACTCAGATTTCCACCTCTCTGACCCAATGAGATCTTGTCAATGCCTACAATTTTTAACAAACTAGAGTTGCTCTGGTGCCTATAGAAAAAATGTTTTGGTATTGTTTTCAGACTGGAGGGATTCTCAGCACCAGCTCCTTTTTCTATATCCAGGACGTGTTCCCTTGCACGAATACGCAATTCACGGGTGGTCATGCCTATGTAGATTTTTTCACATGGGCATTTAGCCATATATATTACTCCTTTTGTTGAGCAACTAATATGATGTCTTATATCATAGACTCTGGAATTGTCAAAATTATGAAACGTTTTACTTTTGAGCATGTTAGCACACGCCTTACAGCCCCTACATGGAAAAAATCCTTTAACATCCAACCAATTGCCTTCTTTTCTATCCTGTCTTACAAAGTGGCTGCGGACCAGTGCATCTTTGAGGTTGGGGGATCTTCTCGCAGTTATCAGAGGTTTTGGGGATACACAGTGTTTTAAAACGGAGTCATTCAACAAGATACTCCAATGCTTCTTAATGATTTCAGTGAAGCTCTTCCATTGTTTATGGTAGGTGGTAATCAGTCTGGGAAATCCAGATTGATTCTCCTTTTTATCCTTATTTCCACCACATAAAAGTTCAACTCTCTTACATTCTTTTGCTCTTGAGTACCCTTGTTTTATACATCTCCTACTGTATCCCCTCTCTTCAAATCTGCTCTTCAAATCCAATGCCTGCGCTTCAAAGATGTTATCATTGGAGCAGATGCGTCTAGCCCTCATATATTGATCAACTGGTATTCCTTTTATTGTAGATGGTAAATGTGACGACTTAGCATATAAGAAGGAATTTGTGGAAGTGGCCTTCCGATAAATATTCGTAGTCACACTTCCATCACACTGGGTGTCAATCAAAATATCAAGGAATTCCATCCTCCTGCCACTTTTATATGTAAGTTTAATGTTAAGATCGTTGCAATTCAGTGTGTCAATGAGATCTTTAAGTTCCTCATCGCTTCCTTCCCACACAAAAAAGACATCATCGATGAATCTCATCCAGCCCTGAATCTTCTCAGAGACCGCTATGGGGTTATTGATAAATATTTCCCTCTCCCATGCCCCCAAGAACAAATTAGCGTACGAAGGGGCACAGGAGGCCCCCATAGCGGTCCCCTGTTGTTGGCGATAGATTTGACCATCGAAGATGAAACATTTTGGCTTTAGTGCGTTCTTGTAGCTTATGGAAACAGCTATTCTTTTTAGGGCCACACCAGCAATGAGGGTGTAGTTGGTTGGTTTTAAGATATTTCTATTAATGATTTTAATTATTTTTGTTTATTATGTTTCAGAAACTTATATTGCATTATCATTATATGAATATCCATGTAGTTGATTGGTGAACAGCAAGAGACGAAAGAAAAGAGAGAAAAAAAGAGATACTGGATCTGTTCAAGGAGATTATTCCCTTAGGCACTTTCTATATGTATTTTGTATATTTTATTCAGTTTATATGTAATGTATTTGAGAGATTTATAGTATTTGTAAAAAGGCACTTTCTATTACTATCCTAGTATCACTATATCATGTTTGTATAGATTTTGGCAATTGCACTAATATATGCACTTTAAAAATGATTTGTGATATCTTGGATTAATTCTTGGTTCCATATGGATTGTGAGTCATTTTTTACAATTTTACTCTTTGTTGATACTATATAATCATATGCTGCACTATTCTGCACAAACGTAATGTTGCTTAGCAACCTTCCTCCTCTCTGTAAATGTATCGTAGTTGTTTGTGTCTCTCCCCAGCCTCCTAGTGCGTCGGTGGAAGCGTGGAGCTTACCAGACACGCCCCCTCCCGGTCACATGGACGCGGTCCGGAGAAGCGTCTGGGTGACGCAGCTTCCGGCGTCTGCGTTCCAAAGACCGGAAGTGGGGCGTGTCACGTGATCGGGAGCGATCACGCGGCACTGACGCCGCAAATGGAGGCGGAAGAGAAGCACACAGGTTTCTTCACTTTGTTTACTAAGCTTATCACTATATAAACCCCCGAATCTGCACTGCACTTAACTCACTACCCTCTGAAGAAGTCTCTTAGGGACGAAACGCGTAAGGGTCAGGTGTGGACCGTAGGTGACCATCATACAACCACCACTGAGGTATGGAGCTATGGTCCTGAAATGATTGTAAATGCATGTGTTTGAAGTAATTATCTCCTGATGCCCAAACAAACCACGGGCTATTGGTCCGCATAAGGCACAACATTAGTGTGCAAGTACCGTGGGTGATATTTGTCTCCCTCAGGGATACATATACATGCATTATAATTTGTGTGGATGTGTATGGACTATATGATATACAGCACGGGTCACTTTGTGGCTCAAGGGCATCTTCAATTCCATAACATGCTTGTTAAATGCATTGGAGATCTATACCTTTGCACATAAGCGACAGGAGGGATCAGTGGATGATCATTTTAGATAATGGTTACAGTCCTACTGACATAAGCCCAAATACCGTTTACAGGGATATGTACAGGGTCTCATTCTCTGACTATTGAATCTACCCTCTGTATAAACCCAGCAGAGTTTATGTGATCTATATACAATAAGGTTTGTGTGGAACTCTCCAATGTCATAATGTTCAATCCTTCTATTGGGTACAGTCTCATACATACCGTTTATATGGTCCTATGGTCCCCCCTATAATGTACCACGGGATATAGCAATAACCCTGATTATTCCTAGTTGTTCAGTAGCTCTGTTTGTAGATATGCATATGGTTCTAATCTTCACCTCTTTATTGTTAGTAATTTGAAGGATTCTTTTAATTCCTTGTATGAAAATCCTTAATAAAGTTTACATATTTTTATGAACTCCTCCCTGTGTCTTATGGACTTTTTGATTACCTGAATTATGTGGGTTGGCTACTTGGTGAGATATTGATTGATTATTACAATACACCCAGTTCTTCTTAACAGGCCCTCCTGCATGTCTCCATCCAGGGACAAAGAGGAGCCTCACAATTTTTGGCTGCCCTGACCTAAGGGCTATACTACAATACACCCAGTTCTTCTTAACAGGCCCTCCTGCACGTCTTCATCCAGGGACAAAGAGGAGCCTCACAATTTTTGGCTGCCCTGACCAAAGGGCTATACTAAAATACACCCACTTGAGGGTTACAGGCCCTACTACATGTCTGTATGCATGGGTCATTGTTGAACCTCCCAATTTTTGGCTGCCCTGACCAAAGGGCTCTACTACAATACACCCACTTGAGGGTTACAGCCCCTACTACATGTCTGTATGCATGGGTCATTGTTGAACCTCCCAATTTTTGGCTGCCCTGACCAAAGGGCTACACTACAATACACCCAGTTCTTCTTAACAGGCCCTCCTGCACGTCTCCATCCAGGGACAAAGAGGAGCCTCACAATTTTTGGCTGCCCTGACCTAAGGGCTATACTAAAATACACCCACTTGAGGGTTACAGGCCCTACTACATGTCTGTATGCATGGGTCATTGTTGAACCTCCCAATTTTTGGCTGCCCTGACCTAAGGGCTCTACTACAATACACCCACTTGAGGGTTACAGCCCCTACTACATGTCTGTATGCATGGGTCATTGTTGAACCTCCCAATTTTTGGCTGCCCTGACCAAAGGGCTACACTACAATACACCCAGTTCTTCTTAACAGGCCCTCCTGCACGTCTCCATCCAGGGACAAAGAGGAGCCTCACAATTTTTGGCTGCCCTGACCTAAGGGCTATACTACAATACACCCACTTGAGGGTTACAGGCCCTACTACATGTCTGTATGCATGGGTGATTGTTGAACCTCCCAATTTTTGGCTGCCCTGACCTAAGGGCTATACTACAATACACCCAGTTCTTCTTAACAGGCCCTCCTGCACGTCTTCATTAAGGGACAAAGAGGAGCCTCACAATTTTTGGCTGCCCTGACCAAAGGGCTATACTAAAATACACCCACTTGAGGGTTACAGGCCCTACTACATGTCTGTATGCATGGGTCATTGTTGAACCTCCCAATTTTTGGCTGCCCTGACCAAAGGGCTCTACTACAATACACCCACTTGAGGGTTACAGCCCCTACTACATGTCTGTATGCATGGGTCATTGTTGAACCTTCCAATTTTTGGCTGCCCTGACCAAAGGGCTACACTACAATACACCCAGTTCTTCTTAACAGGCCCTCCTGCACGTCTCCATCCAGGGACAAAGAGGAGCCTCACAATTTTTGGCTGCCCTGACCTAAGGGCTATACTACAATACACCCACTTGAGGGTTACAGCCCCTACTACATGTCTGTATGCATGGGTCATTGTTGAACCTCCCAATTGGTGGCTGCCCTGACCAAAGGGCTACACTACAATACACCCAGTTCTTCTTAACAGGCCCTCCTGCACGTCTCCATCCAGGGACAAAGAGGAGCCTCACAATTTTTGGCTGCCCTGACCTAAGAGCTCTACTACAATACACCCACTTGAGGGTTACAGCCCCTACTACATGTTTGTATGCATGGGTCATTGTTGAACCTCCCAATTTTTGGCTGCCCTGACCAAAGGGCTACACTACAATACACCCAGTTCTTCTTAACAGGCCCTCCTGCACGTCTCCATCCAGGGACAAAGAGGAGCCTCACAATTTTTGGCTGCCCTGACCTAAGGGCTATACTACAATACACCCACTTGAGGGTTACAGGCCCTACTACATGTCTGTATGCATGGGTGATTGTTGAACCTCCCAATTTTTGGCTGCCCTGACCAAAGGGCTAAACTACAATACACCCAGTTCTTCTTAACAGGCCCTCCTGCACGTCTCCATCCAGGTACAAAGAGGAGCCTCCCAATTTTTGGCTGCCCTGACCAAAGGGCTATACTAAAATACACCCACTTGAGGGTTACAGGCCCTACTACATGTCTGTATGCATGGGTCATTGTTGAACCTCCCAATTTTTGGCTGCCCTGACCAAAGGGCTCTACTACAATACACCCACTTGAGGGTTACAGCCCCTACTACATGTCTGTATGCATGGGTCATTGTTGAACCTTCCAATTTTTGGCTGCCCTGACCAAAGGGCTACACTACAATACACCCAGTTCTTCTTAACAGGCCCTCCTGCACGTCTCCATCCAGGGACAAAGAGGAGCCTCACAATTTTTGGCTGCCCTGACCTAAGGGCTATACTACAATACACCCACTTGAGGGTTACAGCCCCTACTACATGTCTGTATGCATGGGTCATTGTTGAACCTCCCAATTGTTGGCTGCCCTGACCAAAGGGCTACACTACAATACACCCAGTTCTTCTTAACAGGCCCTCCTGCACGTCTCCATCCAGGGACAAAGAGGAGCCTCACAATTTTTGGCTGCCCTGACCTAAGAGCTCTACTACAATACACCCACTTGAGGGTTACAGCCCCTACTACATGTTTGTATGCATGGGTCATTGTTGAACCTCCCAATTTTTGGCTGCCCTGACCAAAGGGCTACACTACAATACACCCAGTTCTTCTTAACAGGCCCTCCTGCACGTCTCCATCCAGGGACAAAGAGGAGCCTCACAATTTTTGGCTGCCCTGACCTAAGGGCTATACTACAATACACCCACTTGAGGGTTACAGGCCCTACTACATGTCTGTATGCATGGGTGATTGTTGAACCTCCCAATTTTTGGCTGCCCTGACCAAAGGGCTAAACTACAATACACCCAGTTCTTCTTAACAGGCCCTCCTGCACGTCTCCATCCAGGTACAAAGAGGAGCCTCCCAATTTTTGGCTGCCCTGACCAAAGGGCTATACTACAATACACCCAGTTCTTCTTAACAGGCCCTCCTGCATGTCTCCTTCCAGGGACAAAGAGGAGCCTCCCAATTTTTGGCTGCCCTGACCAAAGGGCTATACTACAATACACCCAGTTCTTATTTACAGGCCATCCTGCATCTCTGTATCCAGGGGCATTGGTGAACCTCCCAATTTTTGACTGCCCTTGCAAAGGAAGATACTACAATAGACCCAGTTCCTCAAAATGGGCACTTTATTTGTAGACAGGGCTTCATGTACGTCTCTTGTCAGGGTCATCGGAGTGTCGCACAATGTTTTCACGTAAAATCTTTTATGTAATCACAAAAAGTGACATACACCAGCTGTATCTCACTATTGGGTATGTGCCCCTAACATTTCCACCATAAATATTCATTTTGGTGTAATTTTGGAAGGTTTTCTGGACACTCCGTAAAATTGGCGTGAAACTCGGACAACATTGTTCACAGCTGTGACTTTTGAGTGAGAAATGCTTCCAGGGGTCTTCCCCATGGTGTTGCCATGTCATTTCAGCACTCTTCTGACACTTTTGTGACATTTTTAGGGTTTTTCCAGGCAGCCGGCAGTCATTTCATAAAAATACTCGTGTCTCCCATAGGATAACATTGGGCTCGTTACTCAGGCCGAGTACACGAGTATCTCGGGATGCTCGGCCCGAGCTTCGAGCACCCGAGCATTTTAGTACTCGCTCATCACTAATGATAATCTAACATTTATGAATCCAGCAAACAACACAACTAACACAATTAAAGGCAACTAAATAGGCAACATATGGCTGCACACGTGCACCAAGCAACACTCAATGCCTATGTCGGTAGTGATAGATGTGTGGAATTACAGGAACAGGACTTCACACAACATGTTGCACGAGTGGGGTGAAAGTGAAAGGTGAAAATGCCAACTCAGGCTGGTTTCACACTGCAGTTTTTTCCCTGATCAGGTTCGATCAGGTTTGTGTGCTGAAACCAGGAGAGGAAACAGGAGAGGAACTTGCAGAGAAAAACTATAATTGAAACATTGACACCTGTTCTGAGTTTTGGAAACTTAGTATTAATAACTTAATATGAATAAGTTTCAACTTTTTTGACTGTTGGTATTACTCAACATAAGTGGAATGTTCTATTTTTATATTAATGTTGTTAAAACTCACTTAAAATATGTAAAGTAAAAAATTGTATTGCACTGTAAATTGCTGCAGATTTCAAGTGTGAAATCAGCAGGACAAATCTTTCAAATCTGTGCTGTGTCAATTTGGCCTAAATATTTTTTTTAAGTGTTAAACGGAATCTGTCAGCTGCTTCTTGCTAATCTGAAGACAGCATGCGATAATGGTTAACACAGAGATTATAGAGATGCGTCTCTTATCACAGTGTGTGGTGTTGTTTACCTGCAATGTTTGTTTTTGCTTCAGAAGATTATCATTGCCAGACTGCATCAGCTTGATGTCAGCTAGTCCGGCATGTTCCTTTTGTGATTTGCAGCTCACTGTGTATAGACATTGTACGGTGAGAACCCTGGTTTGTGTGGGGCAGCTTTCTGAGCTCTGCTACATGCTAAGTATGAGAAGTTTCTCCTATCAAAGAAATATGAAAAATAAACAGCACAAAGATGTTATCCGATTGCTGTTCATCATTCTCAAGGATCCATACATTTGCATTGATGAGTTTGATCTGTGACTCATATCAAAATTGCTGAATATTGTATTTAGGTACTCGTAAGCGTGAGGGCCCTTGACGTGGGTTATGAGCTTGTGTATTTTGACCAAAATATCTACCAATACCTCACATTATCATTCATAATTTTTTGCACTCTTTTATCTTTATTCAGAATGCAACCAGGACCTTTTGGGGAGCCAGTCCTGTGGGGAGCATGTATATAAGGCTGGGCAACCCGCCTGACCTAATAGTATGGGTGTGATCAGTAGGTTGCATACAGACACTCTGCATCATACTTGCGTGTGTGACTGACGCCCTATGGAAACCTCATCTGTATACATATATAAAACCAACAATCACCTCCCCCATGTCATGGCAGGATGAGAGTAATTGCTGCATCATTATTATGCACCTGTGTTGCCTCTATCATTGGGATCTGTGGCGTCCTGTTAAGTGCATTGGGTATCAGACCTTTGTCTATTTCTGGTGAGTTTTCTAATTTTATGTTCCTATAAGTTGTGTTTTTTTTTACTGAATATAGTGATAGGGACTCGTAAGAGTGAGGAGCCTTCATGGGGCTTATGAGCTTGCGTGTTTTGGCCAAAATATCTGCCAATACCTAACGTTATGATTCATCTATTTTTTTGCACTTTTTTATCTTTATGCAGCATGCAGCTGGGCTCTTTGGGGTTTCTGTCCTGTGTGATGTACGTATATAGTGTTGGGCAGCCCACCTGATCTAATAGTATGGGCGTGATCAATAGGCTACATGCAGACATTCTGCATCATACCTTCATGTGTGACTGATGCCCTATAGAAACCTCATCAGTGTGCATATAAAACACCACCAATCACCTCCACCATGTCATGGCAGGTTGAGAGTGATTGTTGCATCAGTATTATGCACTTGTGTTGCCTCTATCATTTGGGCCTGTGGCGTTCTGCTAAGTGCAATGAGTATCGTCCCTTTGGCTATTTATGGGGAGCTTCATATCAAAATTGGACACATTTCTGTTTTGGAGTGGACAACTTGGTCTGCAAAAACATACAAATCTGCCAGCCGCCCCTTTGACTATACTGAATATATGTTCTATTCATGAAAAACACGGAACTTGTTTGGAAATGAATGCATTAAATCTGTGGTGTATGAATAAGGTCCATCAACTTTCTTTAGTTGTTATGGACTGGTCTAGGGAAAAAGTACTAGAAGATCTTTAAAATGCTGAAATCATGGGAAAGTAAACTTTCCATTGTCATACAAAACTTCAAATATCACACAATATTTCAATATTAAAACATTTCAACATTAAAAGCATTTTTAACAAATAGGTTCCTGTTTTGAATGTCTCTACTTGGTGGAACTAGACTTCCTTGCTTCCAGCATAACAGACACAATCATAGCTAATACCACTATGACCTTTCCCAATTGTCCCAGTCATGGACGTATGCACCCGAATTAGGTGATACAATAAAAATAAGCTTATAATAGGCTTCAGCAGTTTCAACTGGCAGTTATTCATATCACCCTGCCTAGAACAGCAGTGTGGGATACTAGATGTAATAGATAGCAATGTTGAATAAACCTCAGCAATAAAGCAAATGAGATTTATTTTCAACATTTTATCACCACAGTTGTTGTTTTACTCTTTCAAAGACACATGAAGAATTCGGAAACTTGACTGTTCTCAGTACAACTCCTATAATAAATACACTTTGAAAGCAGCTCCAACTTGTGATGAGTATTGAGTAGAGATGGGTGGATCAATACACTGCAGATCAACTTTGAGTAGAATTTTGTGAAATTCCATCAAATTCAGACAATTTACAATTATATTCACCAGGATCACATAAAAAATGTCCAATACAATTTCTCACACTGCTGAAGATTGCAGTACACATAAATGGGGCTCATATTATCAGGCATGGCCAAATGGGCTTCCCCTTAATGCAGTTATCATGTTGCAAGCTCTAGGATAGACAATCAGTGGGGACTACCTCAGTCACTGTAAGATGAGGTCCAGCTAAGCAACACCATTTTAGAATTAGACAGCCTAGGGATAGGAGGATAGTGTGCACTGCTCATTTTACATAGGGTGTAGTTGTGTTGTACTACTGCAGAGCTGAATCACATTAAAAGTGGGAGTGGTAGCTTAGACTGTATTCAGACTTCCATACATATTGGTCTGAGATCTGACCACAATTCACAAATTGACCAGGGGTCTCTTGACTTAAGTGTGACAGCTTCATATATTTCAATGATGCAGTCAAGGTCACGTCAGGAGACGCGCAGACTGTCCAAGAATTGCAGTCAGATTTCAATCTGATTTATAGGGACATCTGAATGTGGCCTTAGGCCGGGGTTCCACTTGCAACAGCGATGCGACAGACTTACACGTGTCTTACATCGCATAACCTGGCATGGCATGGGTACAGGCATGGGTAAGCTGCATAGAAATACATACAGCTTATATGGTCCAGTCAGGAGAGCGGGTGGGCATGCCGGGTTATGCAATGTGAAACATGTATAAGTCTCTCGCATTGCTCTCCCAAGTGGAACCCCGGCCTTAGGCTAGGGTCACATTTGCAATGTTGCATCCGTTTGAGGGATGCATTAAAAGATGCTTTTGTAGAGCCCACTGGGACGGGGTACTTGGTACCGGAACGGGGTACTGCTGGGGATGTCACGGAGGTCCTGGTCCGGACCGTGTCCCGGGTTCTCACAAGTAAAAGGAGATATATACAATGGATAATGTTTGTCATGACGCCACCCACGGGTTGTGGTCAATGATGGGACCACCGCTGCAGCGCTACTCTGCCAGAAGGATGGATGGATAATGGGGCTGCAGCTGGATGGATGAGCCCGCTGTGGGTAGGGCTGCTACTGGCAGGGTAAAAGGTATGCAAAGTTCAATATACCTGGAATCAGAAGCGGACACTGAAGCAGGGTTCACCGGTTTTACTTCCATGTTCTTCACAGTTAACACAGCTCACGATACAGTTCAGTTCTTAACAGTTCACAGTGCAGTTAATTCCTGCAACACTTGCACCCTCTGCAGCTTGGCTGTCGCTCTGAGATCCCTCATTCTTCCTAAGTGTCCTTTCAGGCTGTCCTCTCCCTCTCTGTTCTCTCCGCGGGGTTGTATGGCGGCAGCTCAGCCCCTAGTGGGTCCTCGTGGTTGCTGCTGTGCCTTCAACCCTGGTGTTGGGAGCTCCAACCTGGAATTCAAGCTCCCCGTCGGTTTGTCTGGGAAGCCGGTATGGAACTCCAGTTTCCCTCAGAGCAGACACTGTGGTGTGTGCCTAGCCTGCAGTAACCCTATCTTCCAAGGTGTTACCAGGCTCCATCTAACCCGTGTGATTCCAGCACAATTAGGGAAAATGTCTCAACCAGTTAGTCAGTGCTGCCGTGTTCCTCGGACCTGGTGATACCGGTCCGGTCTCTTTCCTCACACTCCCCTGGGATGCCGGCTATGGACGAGCTTTCTCTCCATGGTTTATGTGACTCTGTGGATTCTGCATCTCCAGGAAGCCCAACCTCACCGGAATATGTGTCACTTTCTGTCTGTTCTTGTCTGCTCGGCTCACTCTACCTGCTTGATCTTTACAGCTGAGCCTACTCCAGCATACTGGTCTTTTCAGTTCAGCTCACTATGGCCTACTAACTACTTCCTCCTCTTCTTTCTCTATTTGTGCTCTCTGTCACCTGACCTACATTCCCACCACTTTCCTCTAAACCCACCACACCTTGCCTGCCTAGAGTCCCGGGCTCCGGGTTGGGTGTCTCCTTCTAGTGGGTGTGTGCGCTGTGAGGGTGTTTGTTGCACAAACTGTCTATCTTCCTGCCTGGCTGCAGTTCCCTATGTGGCAACCCTGGTCGCAGGGGCGCCACACTTTTTTTTTTCCCTTGCCATTCCCATGACATGTACTGTATGTTTATTTTTAATGCATGCGTTAACGCATGGTACATATATGTACCATGCATTAATGCATGCGTTTCCCATAGACTCCTACATTAAAAAAAGGCATGAATTTTCCATAACAGCCCCAAAAACGCTGCAGCCCAAGTTTTTATGTGCGCTACAAAAAACACATTGCACCAAACGTATTGCACTTTAGCAAAGCGTTTTTTGCATTGGAGTCTATGGGTGCGTTAATGCATGCGTTTTTACACATGTGCACCTGACAATAACGCATGCTTTTAGCGGATGCATGGCGCGAATCTGACCTTAGCCTAAGTCTGAGAATAATAATCCAAAGATTCAAGTGATATAAGGAGGTGCTGGGCCTGCATAGTCAGTGTAGCAGTGAATCGACTGATCTGTGATATAGTGAAGTTACAGCACCGTAGTAGCAGCATTTTTTTTTCCATTTTTAGAAGAAACAAAGGTTTGGTACCATGTTAGCCAAATGCAAAAAGTTTGATTGCTTTTCATACATTGCAAACAAAAAGGGCAGTTTTATAACCCTTAAGATACTTATTGGCTACATTCTTACTCCCCTTTCTGGCTCCAACTTCTCCATAACTATGTATTTCTGTTAGGTGTAAAGTTAGTAGTCGTTTAGTGCTGTCCATGTAACTACTGTAAACTGCATTTTTCACAAGCAGGTTTCTCTTCATATTCCCTGCGCTTTTTGTACATGGCTGATATCCACTCTGTCATCTGTTATTGGCAACAGACAGAAAGCTGATAGGAGAAGACAGCTGTTTGGCAATACTAATTTGCTTATTAGTTATTAACCCCTTCAGGACCCAGCCTATTTTGGCCTTACTGACTCTACCATTTTTTGCAGTTCTGACCAGTGCCCCTTTATGAGGTAATAACTCTGGAACGCTTCAACGGATCCTAGCGATTCTAAGAAAGCTTTTTCAAGACATATTGGGCTTTACGTTACTGGTAAATTTAGGTTGATAAATTTTGCGTTTATTTGTGAAAAAAAAATAAAAAATTTGGTGAACATTTTGCAATTTTCAAATTTTTAATTTTTATTCTGTTAAACCAGAGATATGTGACACAAAATAGTTAATACATAACATTTCCCACATGTCTACTTCACATTAGCACAATTTTGGAAAAAAATAATTTTTTGTAGGAAGTAGTGATGGGCAAATCCTAAATTACTCGGAATCGCTTGACTCTAGCGAGTCCGAGCCCAGGACTCGCTACTCGTTGCGAGTCTAGCGAGTCCAATGTTAATGAATGGGGAAGCGAGTAATAGCGACTAGTGTGAGATTTACAAATCGCAGATGTGTCTCGGAAGCTTCAGCCTGAAGCAATCCGAGTTTTGTCATTTATTTGCATTGGACTCGTTTACTTTGTAAGTAATCGCTGGGAAACTCGCACAGATAAGAGAAGAGTCCTGTCTGTTCTGTGCAGCTCCAGGGTCCTAGAGCCCGCCTGCTGCCTGATGTAGCAGTGCTGAGATTGTTCTCAGTCTGCTCATTCCCTGTGTACAGACATGAATGTCTGTGCACAGAGATGATGTAGCAGTGCTGAGATTGTTCTCAGTCTGCTCATTCCCTGTGCATAGACATCTATATCTATACACAGGGGATGTAGCAGAGAGGACATCGCGTTTTGGACTGCGTCGAATGGAAGAGGATTTTTTTAATTAAAGATGGAGTCCCTAATGGCTTTTTTTTTTATTTCTAATAAAAAAATTTCTCTGTGTTGTGTTTTTTTTAAAACAATTTAATAGAAATTCATGGCGGTCATGTCTAATATTGGCGTGACCGCCATAAATTTCGGGCTTAGGGCCAGCTGATAATACAAAGCTGGCCCTAACCTCTATTACCCAGCGTGCCACCGCCACCAGGGCCGCTGGAAGAGCGGGGTTCAGCGCCAGAGGATGGCGCTTCAATGAACGCGCCATCTTCTGGGGCGGCTGCGGGCTGCAATTTGCAGCGGGGGGTGCCCAGAAAGCTTGGGCATCCCTGCGCTGCGGATTCCAGCCCCCAGCTGCTTAGCTGTACCTGGCTAGACATAGAAATTGCGCGGAGCCCCACGCATTTTTTTTACTCCGACTCCGAGACGACTCCGACTCCGAGACGACTCCGACCCCGACTCCGAGACGACTCCGACTCCGACTCCGAGACGACTCCGACTCCGAGACGACTCCGACTCCGACTCCGAGACGACTCCGACTCCGAGACGACTCCGACTCCGAGACGACTCCGACTCCGACTCCGAGACGACTCCGACTCCGACTCCGAGACGACTCCGACTCCGAGACGACTCCGACTCCGACTCCGAGACGACTCCGACTCCGAGACGACTCCGACTCCGAGACGACTCCGACTCCGACTCCGAGACGACTCCGACTCCGAGACGACTCCGACTCCGAGACGACTCCGACTCCGAGACGACTCCGAGACGACTCTGACTCCGACTCGACTCCGACTCTGAGACGACTCCGACTCCGAGACGACTCCGACTCCGACTCCGAGACGACTCCGACTCCGACTCGACTCCGAGACGACTCCGACTCCGAGACGACTCCGACACGACTCCGAGACGACAACAACTCCGACTCCGACTCGACTCCGAGACGACTCCGACTCCGACTCCGAGACGACTCCGACTCCAAGACGACTCCGACTCCGAGACGACTCCGAGACGACTCCGACTCAGACGACTCCGAGACGACTCCGACTCCGAGACGACTCCGACTCCGAGACGACTCCGACTCCGAGTTGACTCCGAGACGACTCCGACTCCGAGACGACTCCGAGACGACGACGACTCCGACTCGACTCCGACTCCGACTCGACTCCGAGACGACTCCGACTCCGAGACGACTCCGACTCCGAGACGACTCCGACTCCGGGACGACTCCGAGACGACTCTGACTCAGACGACTCCTAGACGACTCCGACTCCGAGACGACTCCGACTCCGAGACGACTCCGACTTGACTCCGAGACGACTCCGACTCCGAGACGACGACGACTCCGACTCCGACTCGACTCCGAGACGACTCCGACTCGACTCCGAGACGACTCCGACTCCGAGACGACTCCGACTCCGACTCCGAGACGACTCCGACTCCGACTCCGAGACGACTCCGACTCCGAGACGACTCCGACTCCGAGGCGACTCCGACTCCGAGGCGACTCCGACTCTGAGACTCCGACTCTGAGACTCCGACTCTGAGGAGACTCCGACTCCGAGACTCTGACTCTGAGCCTCTGACTCTGAAATTCATTAAATAATAAAAAAAAAAATGCGTGGGGCTCCGCGCAATTTCTATGTCTAGCCAGGTACAGCTAAGCAGCTGGGGGCTGGAATCCGCAGCGCAGGGATGCCCAAGCTTTCTGGGCACCCCCCGCTGCAAATTGCAGCCCGCAGCCGCCCCAGAAGATGGCGCGTTCATTGAAGCGCCATCCTCTGGCGCTGAACCCCGCTCTTCCAGCGGCCCTGGTGGCGGTGGCACGATGGGTAATAAAGGGGTTAATACCAGCTTTGTTATACAAGCTGGTATTAAGCCCGAGATTCTTAATGTCAGGCCACGTTTGACCCAGCCACTAAGAATCTCCAATAAAGGGTTAAAAAAACACAACACAGAGAAAAATTTTTATTTGAAATAAAAAAAAAAGCCATTAGGGACTCCATCTTTAATTAAAAAAATCCTCTTCCGTCCGACGCAGTCCAAAACGCGATGTCCTCTCTGCTACATCCCCTGTGCATAAATATAGATGTCTATGCACAGGGAATGAGCAGACTGAGAACAATCTCAGCACTGCTACATCAGGCAGCAGGCGGGCTCTAGGACCCTGGAGCTGCACAGAGAAGACAGCTGGACTCTGCTCGCAAAGAAACAGCAGTTACTTTGCGAGTTTCCCTGCTATCACTGGCACAGTAGCCAGTGATTACTAGCACGAGTCTAATGCAAACAATGGCAATCCTAGTTTTGTCAGCGTTTCTGACAAAACTAGGATTGATATTGATTTGCATTGGACTCGTGCGAGTAATCACTGGGAAACTCGCAGAGTACCGAGTCCTGCGAGTCCCTTAATACTCGCCGAGTAACGAGTCCTAGCGAGTAGATTCGCCCATCCCTAGTAGGAAGTTATAAGGGTTCAATGTTAATCAGCAATTTCTCATTTTTTCAGCAAAATTTACAAAACCATTTTTTTTTTGTGACCACATCACATTTGAAGTTCCTTTGAGGGGTGTACATGACAGAAAACACCCAATAGTGACACCATTCCAAAAACTGCACCCCTCAAGCTACTCAAAACTACATTCAAGAAGATTATTAACCCTTCAGGTGCTTCACAGGAACTAAAGCAACGTGGAAGGAAATAATGGACATTTTAATTTTTCCAACAAATATGTTTTTTTAGCCTCAATTTTTAATTTTCACATGGACAACAGAAGAGAGTGGATCCTAAAATTTGTTGGGCAATTTCTCCTGAGTACACCAATACCTCACATGTGGTAATAAACCACTGTTTTGGCCAGTGGCGGACCTTCAGGCGGGCGGGCCCTGGTGCAGCTGTAGGTGAGGAGCGGGAAGGGGGGGGTGCTAGCAGCTGCAGCTGTGGTGCGTGTGGGGGGGGCAGCGGCTCCTACCAGCGCCGAGCCATGCATTGAAGGTCTGGGAGCCGTGGATGCATGCAGAGGAGAGGAGGGGCGGGAACAGCCAAGAGAAGCAGGAAGCTTCCATCAGTTTCCCTCCTCTCCTCTGTCACAGGGTCACGGGGGCCCCCTACTGATGCTTGAGGGGCCCCCTACCCAGTCGGTGCCCTGGTGCAGCTGAACCAGCTGCACCACGGTAGGTCCGCCCCTGGTTTTGGCGCTCGGCAGGGCTCGGAAGGGAAGGAGCACAGTTTGACTTTTTGAATGGAAAATTAGCTCCAATGTTTAGCGCATGCTATGTGGCGTATGGAGAGCCCGTGTGCCTAAACATTGTGGCTCCTCCACAAGTGACCCCATTTTGGAAACTAGACCCCCCCAAGGAACTTATCTAGATGTTTATGAGCACTTTGAACCTCCAGGTGCTTCACAAATTAATCTGTAGAAATGAAAAAGTGAAAAAAAAGTACTTTTTTCATTTTTAAGGATCAATTTGTGAAGCACCTCGGGGGTTCAAAGTGCTTACTATGCATCTTGCAGCTATGCAAGTTATTTGGGGGGTCTAGTTCCCAAAAGGGGGTTACTTGTGGAGGAGCTTCAAAGTTTAGACACACAGGGGCTCTCCATACGCGACATGGTGTCCTCTAACAATTGGAGCTAATTTTCCATTCATATTGTTAGCGGACACCATGTCGCATATGACGAGCCCCTGTGTGCCACCAGGATAAGGGCAATTGGAAGAGTCGGGGTACAGCACCAGAAAATGGTTCCTCTAATGAATGTGGTGGGTTGGGTTGCAATTCGCAGCGTGGGGGGCCCACAACTTTTGGGTGTCTCCACGCTGAGGATTCCAGCCCCCCAGCTGCCTTGTGGTTCCTGGCTGGCAACCAAAAATAGAGTAAAGATACATGTCGTTTTATTTGTAGACATAATGAAAAGAAAAAAAATTACGTAGGGCTTTGCCACATTTTTGGTCCAGCCAGGTATAACTTGGCAGCTACAGACTGCCAGCCACATCTGCCTCTTTGTACCTGGCTGGCAACCAAAAATACAGCAAAGCCCAACATTTTTGTTTTTATTTATATAACTAATTTGAGAAAAATAACGGCGTTGGGCTCCGCCATATTTCTGGTCCAGCCAGGTGTTACTAGGCAGCTGGGGGCTAGAATCCTCAGCATGGAGAGGCCAAAGCATTCTGAGCCCCCCATGCTGCAAATTGCAGCCCGCAGCCACCCCAGAAAATGGAGCATTTATTGAAGCACCATTTTCTGGTGCTATACCCAGACTCTTCCAGTTGCATGTGCCAGTGGCAAACTGGGTAATAAAGGGGTTAATGCCAGTTTTTTTAATTGGCAGCTGGCACTAAGCCCGAGATTCATAATGTCGGGCCAATGTTAGACCCGGCCATTAGGAATTTCTAGTACATAGTAAAAAAAACACCACACGGAAAAATCTTTTTATTAGAAAAAAAAACAAACTAAATTTGGACTCCATCTTTATTAGAAAGATCCGACATAGTCCAAAATGATGGTCACATAATGCTAGATCACCTCTGCTACATCTAGAGACTGCAGTAAGGGATCAAGTGTCCTCTTGTTGCAGTCTCTGGTGTCATAGTGATGATGCACTGTATGGCAGATCATTGCTATACAGTGCAGCATCACTGTGCAAACCCAAGTCTCAGGGATTATATGTTCACTATGTGATCACTTGTGCCCAGGCTGTCAGATCCCTTCTCTGCAGCCTGATCTCCATACATGGAGATTGGGCTGAAGTGAAGCGATCTGACAGCCCAGGCACAGTGATCACATAGCGGATCACTGTGCCGGGGCTGTCAGATCGCTTCACTGCAGCTTGATCCCCATGCATGGGGATCTGGCTGCAGAGAAGTGATCTGACAGCCCAGGCGTAGTGATCCACTATGTGATCACTGTGTATGGGCTGTCAGATCGCTTCACTGTAGCCTGATCCCCATGCAGAGGGATCAGGCTGCAGAGAAGTGATCTAACAGCCAAGCACAGTGATCACATAATGGATCACTGTGCCCAGGCTGTGAGATAACTTCTCTGCAGCCCGATCCCCTGTAGGGGAATCGGGCTGCAGAGAAGCGGTGGCGGCGGGAGAAGCAGGCAGTGGGCAGAAGGCGGCGGTGTGCATAAGGTGGTGGCGGCGGCGGGCACAAGTGCCTGCACCGCTGCCATGCTGAAGCTGATGGGGAGTGATCAGATCAGTGCTCCAACCTATAGAAGGGGCTATGACATCCCCTTCCATAGGTGGAGAGAGGATCACTGTGATTGACTGTTCAAACAGCCAATCACAGTGATCCTGGGGGTGGGGTGAGAAATCCACCATACCTGATGTCAAGCCCCAGTGTTTTGTAATTAGAACGGGCCGCGGTAATCGCCATGACGTTGTGGGACGTCACAGGTTGGGAAGGCACTGACTTCTATGATGTCCCACAACGTCATAGGTCGGGAAGGGTTAAAGGGAATCTGTCAGCACAGAATGACAATTCAAACAAAGCACAGGCTCTTGGTTGTGCATCATGGTGTACCAAACATCTTAGGCTATGTCCAGACACATTGATTTTTGAAACTTCAAATCTGCAGCAAATCCTAGGGTTGCTTTTTTCTTCTGATTTCTTGGCAGGAGGTTTGCTGCTATTTTTTTATTGCGTTTTCGTTGCGGTTTTGCTGCGAATTTAGTTGCTGTGTCTTTGCAGCAGAAACTATAGTAAAAACACAGGTCAAAAATAGAGCACAAACATGCTGTGTGAACATAGCCTTAGATGGAGATAGCTGGAAAACCTGCTAGTTCTCCATCTATCTTTTCCTGACTCTTTGAAGTCAGAAGTCCCAAGCAAAGAAAAGGGTTATCGGGTTGAAGGTAGAGGGAAAACAAGCAGGTGGGAATATGCACTTAAAAATTTGGCCAAACCATGATACACAGAGCACCTTTGCTTGGTTTGAACAGTAATACTGTGCTTACAGTTCCTTTAATATTCATTAATAGATATATGAATATATCTATATACATAAATGCAGACATAGGATGCAGCTAATTCTCACTGGTTTGGGGGATCCAGTTGTTAAAATTACCAGTGATTCTCAGAACTGGCAAGAATCAGTACCCCAATCTGGAACTCAAGACTCTGGGCACATTGCTGTCAACTGGTTATGTGTCCGAGGAAACACTTTCAGTAGAGATGTAGTGCTGTACACAAAATCATCTGCTTCCTGCATTACAATGGTTAAAATGGGCACCTGTTTATCAGAAGCCAGCAGCTGACATCGACGCGTACATCATCGTCAGCACATGGCACTGATAATGCGTCATGTGCTCGCCAATTTTATCCTCTTTCGAAGTGAATATGGAGCAAGAAGAGAACACCATGGACACATTGAGAGGAGTATCTATTTGTTGTGTGTGTTATAGAAGAGCAACCATATAGGGTCCATGATGGAGGGTATAAATACATAAAAGGCCATAATACGGGGACATGCAGGCCCAGAATGGAGTACATGAGGGCCCAAGATGAAGGACAAAGGCCAGGGTCACATCTCCGTTTTGACCCTAGCCTACAACAATCCGGTTTTAACTTAGAACGTTTTCCAGCACCGCATAGCGTTACCGCTATGTGGTGCTGGAAAACGCAGTCCCTAGTTACCCGATGTTTACCTTAACTACCTGTCACACAGGCAGCTGCTCGGAGTGCGCTTTACAGCGCCGCACAGGAAACGTTGCAGACAGCGTTTCCTGTGCGGCGCTGTAAAGCGCACTCCGAGCCCTGCCTGTGTGACAGGTAGTTAAGGTAAACATCGGGTAACTAGGGACTGCATTTTCCAGCACCGCATAGCGGTAACGCTATGCGGTGCTTGAAAAAGTTCTAAGTTAAAACCGGATTGTTGTAGGCTAGGGTCAAAACGGAGATGTGACCCTGGCCATACTGTCCCAGGATAAGAAACACAGAGGACCGGAATGAGAGACAAATTCCAGGGTAGCACATACCATCCGTTTTTGGGCTAAATCAGTTTTTGTTAACATTTTGGACATTTTTGTTTCAAAGTCCAAAAACGCATATGCATTAATGCACGTGCATGTGCGTTTTTAAAAAAAAGCATGCGTTTCTATGCAGCATCCCAAAATCTCTGCTAGCAGCGTTTTTGGGGTGCTTTCAAAAAATGCCTGCGTTTTTTTAACATTGGGCCTATGGGAGGTGCATGCGTTAACTCATGGTACATATAGGCACCATGTGTTAACGCATATGCGTTTTGGTGAAAAAATGACTAAGTCCCAACATTTTGAAAAAACGTCCAGGACCTCAGGGGACACTATTGGCACGCTTGGAAAAAGGGATCCGTTTTTCTAAGGGCTCAAATAAATGGATTTGCATGTGTGACCCTGTCCATACTCATTGTCTCCAATACACTTCAGTATTCATAATGACTTTACTGGTATCAGGATTCCCTTCTGGTTTTGTGTCAAATCTGCACTCAAAAACTCTTCCTAAATTGCAGTAAAAACTCAACGAATTGTACATGGCCTAAATGTACCTGAAGGGTGACCGGTTTGCAAAGCACGGGGTACACCCATGCCTAGTGTTTGATATACAACCTGCAAACATTCTGAATAGCTGCCTTTAGTCCACCAAGTTAATTGCCCAGCAATGTTGCAGAGACAAAGCATCAGAGAGCCAGTTTTGTGCCTGCAGCTCATTTATGTCACTAACCTGAAAGATCAGTCCATAAGGGCGCACCACCTTCTGGCAAGCAGTGCATTCCTAAAGGCAGGTACTTGAGGCATCCCCTTTAAGATGTCAAAATTGTTTTGACACCATAACAACTTTTGAAATACAGTATAATTTCGGCATGCAACATTTTATTGATTTATTTTTTGTCTCCATATTCTGTTTTATATCTGTTTTATTTTTCTGTTGACATTTTTTCCTAGTGAAGCTATCATGTTGATTGGTACCATTTTATGGTACGTATGACTTTATTTTTATCACGTTTTAGTCTATTTTTACTTTTAAATGAATTAACTAAAAAAATCTGAGTAGCCCTTCTTTACTCAACAGCATTAACTCACGAGCGTTTATGTGCAATTTTATTGTTTTTTAACAGCAAAGCTTTGGTTTTCCACTTAAAGATGCAACTGTGTTTTTTTCTTAAGTGAATTTTTCTTCAGGCTCCCCATAAAAAATAACATCACACTGTTTAACATCATCTTTAGATTCACAGTAAGTTGCCATGAAATTACTGAACATTCACTTTGCTTAGGTTCCTTTCACATCAGCGGTTTCTTAAATTGCGGCAGATCCGGCATGTGCGACCCCAAAAAGAACCACGGTCAGCAGCGTTTTTTTTTTTCGCCACCACAAGTGCTGGATCTGCCGCATCCAGCAGAACTGCACTTGATGCACCCAACCGCAAGCCCCATAGACAATGCAAGTGTTCCGCAAGTGCGGCCGTTATGCGGCAGATGCGGTAAATCTGCTGCAATTTAAGAAAAACTCTGATGTGAAGAGGGCCTTGGACAGTTAGGCCATATTTAGATGCAGTGTATATGCTGTTTGCTATTTTACAGCTTTTGTTTGTACAGAAAATTTGCTACGTTTAATTGTCCAAGCAAAGTAGATGTGATTTCATGAACACTCCTACCCACTGTGTGTGTAAAGATATTAATGTTATTCTTTAAGAGCCAAAGAAAACCCATGTTGAAAAGTATGTAAAAACTGCAAGTAAGGGTGGAGGCACACAGGTGCAAGAATCGCGCAAGTGCAATTTGAGAAAAACTCGCATTGCACTCGGACCAGTATCATTAAATGATACTGGTCATATCAGTGCTATTCCATGCACTGAACTCGAATTGCGAGTAAAATGTGAGTCCAATCGCAGCATGCTGCGATTGAACACGATTTCCTCGCATGAGTGCTCATTGTAAGTATATGGGTGCGAGAAAATCTCGCATCCATACAGCACACTGTGCGATAGTCGCACAAGTGTGTACTTACAATGTCTTCAAACACCGTTGCTGTCAAAGCAGCGGTGTTTGAAATTGCCAGGTTGCCGGCATAGCCACCAATCAACTTTCACCGCTGTGAAAGCAGCGGTGAAAGCTAATTGGTTAAATCGGCTAGTAAATGCTTTCCATGGTGCTGAAAATAAAACTTCAGCACCATGGAAAGCCTGGACCTTCAAACACAAAAATTGGAAATTCGTGGTAAATGCTTTCCATGGTGCTGAAGTGTTAGCGGTCAAAGCTGATGGGTGGCTGTGCTGGCAACCCGGCAAATTCAAACTACAAATGATACAGTAATGATTTTACATGTTTTAAAAACATCTGCCCAGGCACTATTCAAGGGTAATATCTGAAAAATGCCTTTAAAGACATGTTTAGCAAAATAGCACTTAAAAAGTACATCTTGTTTTGCAATAAAACAAGACTCAATATATCAAAGCTTTTGTAAAAGTCATAAAGTTATGGCTGCTATAACTAGTAATGAATGAAACAACAAAAAATAGATCTATATGCCCAGGCACAGCAGGACAGTCCTGGATCTGGGTCTATGCCCTACGCAAAATTTGTTACGCTTTCTCTTGTATTAGACTTGGGAGATAAGTAGGGATGGGCGAGTCTACTCGCTAGGACTCGTTACTCGGCGAGTAGTAAGGGACTCGCAGGACTCGGTACTCGGCGAGTTTCCCAGCGATTACTTGCACAGTAACGAGTCCAATGCAAGTCAATGGCAATCCTAGTTTTGTCAGAGTTTACTTTTTCTCACTCGCTAGACTCGCTATATCACATCTCTATGTAGCTTGAATCTCCCCAAATCGTTTAAACAATCGCACCGCTTCACGGATACCCGCTGTCAGCAGCGAGTCTGAGCGAGTCTGAGCGAGTCTGAGCGAGTCTACGAATCCGAGTCCTGAATACTGTATTCGGGACTCGCAAATACAGAATCTGTTATGTTCCGACAAAGCTTCCGAGACAGCCTAGCGTGTTAGGTCAGAAAACTTGTGAAGATGGACAAGCATGTTAGCCAATCATATTTAGTAATGCCACAGCCATGTTGGTTGTGGCAGGACTATGATTGGCTTCTGTCCATCGTGATGCCTATGTCATGTATGAGAGGCGAGGCTGTATATAAGCCTTGCCACCGCCATTTTCTCCACATTCCTGTAAGATCTGACCTAGAGCAGGGTGAGGTAGATGCTGGAGCAGATCATAGGGAGTGTCAGTCAGTGTAGGGAAACTTAAAAATTCCTTATATTTAACCCAAACAGCTCTTGTGAGAGCTACCAGGAGGACAGAGGAGTACTGTGTAGAGGACTGTAGGCAGGCAGGCAGGCAGGGAGGAGCAGCCTTACAGTGCACACAGGACCGACCTCATAGCTTAGCTTACTTATGCTGGATTCACATTTGCGTTCCCCTCCGCAGCCTTCTGCAGAGGGGATCCGCAATGTGACCGCAGCGGCCGCGAGCTCCTATCGTTATAATGGGAGCGCACGGTGCTGCGCTTGCCCGCCATGACCGTGCGCACCCATTCACTCCTATATGTGATCTGTGCGCAGGCGGATGCCTGCGTACAGATCATACAGTCTCGTCCGCACTAGGAATGCAACATGTTGCGTCCCTGGTGCGGACGAGACTGTGTGATTTGTGCGCAGGCGTCCGCCTGCGCACAGATCACATATAGGAGTGAATGGGTGCGCACGGTCAAGCGCAGCATTGTGCGCTCCCATTATAAAGATAGGAGCTCGCGGCCGCTGCGGTCACATTGCGGATCCCCTCTGCAGAACGCTGCGGAGGGGAACGCAAATGTGAACCCAGCATCACTCAGCTGTCCTAATAGCTGAAGTCAGAGGCTTAGGTGAGGTACTATTTCCTATTTTTTTGCACCTCATAGATTTTGGGTCATAATAACCCCTTCAGCTTTATTTTCTCTGTGGCAGACCAGTGCGTTGCTGCTCTCCTACCTGCAAATAGCACGTACGCCACCTGCTTGTGCGACTACTTGTGCGCACTTAATAAATTTTGCAGGGACTAGTGTGCTGCTACACAGACACGGACACATTTCTTACTTAAGGTGCACTTTTAAAATATAACCTTTAATAAATATTTGTTAAAATAACAAAAAAGTGTTCTCCCACACCTAGTGTCTATGAAACACACTTTACAGACAGGGATGGGACAATATTCCTATTAAACCCTGTCTCTTGTTCTCTTGTTATCATATAATTTGGATAAAAACCACAGACATGGACACAGCAGCAAAAAACTGTTGCGAGTGGGCAATGCGAGCGCTTTCCGAGACATCTGCGATTTGTAAATCGCACATTACTCGCTATTACTCGCTTCCCCATTCATTAACATTGGACTCGCTAGACTCGCAACGAGTAGCGAGTCCCGGGCTCGGACTCGCTAGAGTCAAGCGATTCCGAGTAATTTAGGACTCGCCCATCACTAGAGATAAGCCTTCACGTCAAGACAATTTTTCACCTTTTTGACCAGACTAAATTTTTCAGATTTGACGTGTGCTTCAAAATATTTCAATTATTCTGAGTTTGTGTTTCCAGACAACCTGCACATCATGATAGTACTACATTTAGTTTGTTATCATTTGTCTTAATTTATGAAAATATCTAAAATTTCACAAAAATTTGGAAAGATTTGCAATTTTAGAAGGTTGAATATTTAGAACCTTAAAGGAGGTAATCATATCACTCAAAATAGTTAATAAACAACATATCATGCCTACTTGATATCGGCATCATTTTTTTAAATTCCTTTTTTATGTTAATATGTTAGAAGGGTAAAAGGTTTGCAGTCATTTATATTTATATTTTTTAATTAAATTTACATAACTTATATTTTCAGAGACCACTTAACTTTTATAATCACTTTGAAGGGCCCACGCATGAGAAAAGCCACAAACAAGAACCCTGTTTAAAATGTATCTCCCTCAATGTAATTAAAATTACATTCAGAAAGTTTGTTAACCCATAAATTACTTCCCATGAATTCATTCAAAAAGGAAGAAAGGAATAAAAAAAAAAAAATATTTTCTAAAATATTGCTCTACCCCTTAATTTTTAATTTTCATGAAGGTAAAAGGAAAAAATGGCACCCAAATTTGTTGTGAAATTTCTCCTGAGTATGCTGATACCTGGATATGTGGTTGGGAACCACTGCTTGAGCACACTACAAATCTTGGAAGGGAAGGAACACCATTTAATTTTTGGAGTTTAAATTTGTGATTATAGATTATGGCATTTCCAGAGTCCCTGAAGTGCCAAAACAGCAAAAAAAAAAAAAATAAAATAAAAAAATTACCTCTTTTTTGGAATCTACACCACTAAATAATTGAAAGGTGTGATGACCATCTTGAACCAAAACCATAAAGTATACAGTTGTGGCCAAAAGTATTGACACCCCTGCAATTTTGTCAGATAATACTCAGTTTCTTCCTGAAAATGATTGCAGTCACAAATTCTTTGGTATTATTATCTTCATTTAATTTGTCTTCAATGAAAAAACACAAAAGAGAATGAAGCAAAAAGCAAAACATTGATCATTTCACACAAAACTCCAAAAATGGGCCAGACAAAAGTATTGGCACCTTCAGCCTAATACTTGGTTGTACAACCTTTAGCCAAAATAACTGCGATCAACCGCTTCCGGTAACCATCAATGGGTTTCTTACAATGCTCTGCTGGAATTTTAGACCATTCTTTTTTGGCAAACTGCTCCAGGTCCCTGATATTTGAAGGGTGCCTTCTCCAAACTGCCATTTTTAGATCTCTCCACATGTGTTCTATGGGATTCAGGTCTGGACTCATTGCTGGCCACCTTAGAAGTCTCCAGTGCTTTCTCTCAAACCATTTTCTAGCGCTTTTTGAAGTGTGTTTTGGGTCATTGTCCTGCTGGAAGACCCATGACCTCTGAGGGAGACCCAGCTTTCTCACACTGGGCCCTACATTATGCTGCAAAACTTGTTGGTAGTCTTCAGATTTCATAATGCCATGCACACGGTCAAGCAGTCCAGTGCCAGAGGCAGCAAAGCACCCCCAAAACATCAGGGAACCTCCGCCATGTTTGACTGTAGGGTCCGTGTTCTTTTCTTTGAATGCTGTTTTTTTCTCCTGTAAACTCTATGTTGATGCCTTTGTCCAAAAAGCTCTACTTTTGTCTCATCTGACCAGAGAACATTCTTCCAAAACGTTTTAGGCTTTCTCAGGTAAGTATTGGCAAACTCCAGCCTGACTTTTTTATGTCTCGGGGTAAGAAGTGGGGTCTTCCTGGGTATCCTACCATACACTTCCTTTTCATTCAGACGCCGACGGATAGTACTGGTTGACACTGTTGTACCCTCGGACTGCAGGGCAGTTTGAACTTGTTTGGATGTTAGTCAAGGTTCTTTATCTACCATCCGCACAATCTTGTGTTGAAATTTCTCGTCAATTTTTCTTTTCCGTGCACATCTAGGGAGGTTAGCCACAGTGCCATGTATGAGAAGAGTTAAGACTGGCATCGACCACAGGCGTAGGTGCTAGCAGAAAAAACATTATACTTACAATTGTGAACCGCCGCGACACTACTATGTTCAGGAATAAAGTGAATAAAGTAACTAATGAGTAGCACCAACAAGACAAGGATCTGTGAATATGTTTCAATTGTGTACTGCAGAAACTGCCCTTTGCTATATATATGAAATCGGAGAACTTAGTCTCATTAGTAGCTACTAAGGAATAAGCTTGGCATCCACATCAAGGAGTCTCCATTGCCAAGTCCTATCACTATGCCTAATGAAAATGGTATGAGGTGGATGGATTTATATGTCCTAGGTGTGATTAAAAACGACGTACAGGTGTGAACTAGGATCTAGCAATGGTGTCCATGTGTGGTTACCAAACTAAAGAAAAATGTGGAATATGGGAAAAAATTATAAAGTGGGAGCTCAGTCCAAATAAGCAATATATGAGAAGAGTTAAGACTGGCATCGACCACAGGCGTAGGTGCTAGCAGAAAAAACATTATACTTACAATTGTGAACCGCCGCGACACTACTATGTTCAGGAATAAAGTGAATAAAGTAACTAATGAGTAGCACCAACAAGACAAGGATCTGTGAATATGTTTCAATTGTGTACTGCAGAAACTGCCCTTTGCTATATATATGAAATCGGAGAACTTAGTCTCATTAGTAGCTACTAAGGAATAAGCTTGGCATCCACATCAAGGAGTCTCCATTGCCAAGTCCTATCACTATGCCTAATGAAAATGGTATGAGGTGGATGGATTTATATGTCCTAGGTGTGCAGTACACAATTGAAACATATTCACAGATCCTTGTCTTGTTGGTGCTACTCATTAGTTACTTTATTCACTTTATTCCTGAACATAGTAGTGTCGCGGCGGTTCACAATTGTAAGTATAATGTTTTTCCTGCTAGCACCTACGCCTGTGGTCGATGCCAGTCTTAACTCTTCTCATATATTGCTTATTTGGACTGAGCTCCCACTTTATAATTTTTTCCCATATTCCACATTTTTCTTTAGTTTGGTAACCACACATGGACACCATTGCTAGATCCTAGTTCACACCTGTACGTCGTTTTTAATCACACCTAGGACATATAAATCCATCCACCTCATACCATTTTCATTAGGCATAGTGATAGGACTTGGCAATGGAGACTCCTTGATGTGGATGCCAAGCTTATTCCTTAGTAGCTACTAATGAGACTAAGTTCTCCGATTTCATATATATAGCAAAGGGCAGTTTCTGCAGTACACAATTGAAACATATTCACAGATCCTTGTCTTGTTGGTGCTACTCATTAGTTACTTTATTCACTTTATTCCTGAACATAGTAGTGTCGCGGCGGTTCACAATTGTAAGTATAATGTTTTTTCTGCTAGCACCTACGCCTGTGGTCGATGCCAGTCTTAACTCTTCTCATATATTGCTTATTTGGACTGAGCTCCCACTTTATAATTTTTTCCCATATTCCACATTTTTCTTTAGTTTGGTAACCACACATGGACACCATTGCTAGATCCTAGTTCACACCTGTACGTCGTTTTTAATCACACCTAGGACATATAAATCCATCCACCTCATACCATTTCATTAAGGCATAGTGATAGGACTTGGCAATGGAGACTCCTTGATGTGGATGCCAAGCTTATTCCTTAGTAGCTACTAATGAGACTAAGTTCTCCGATTTCATATATATAGCAAAGGGCAGTTTCTGCAGTACACAATTGAAACATATTCACAGATCCTTGTCTTGTTGGTGCTACTCATTAGTTACTTTATTCACTTTATTCCTGAACATAGTAGTGTCGCGGCGGTTCACAATTGTAAGTATAATGTTTTTTCTGCTAGCACCTACGCCTGTGGTCGATGCCAGTCTTAACTCTTCTCATATATTGCTTATTTGGACTGAGCTCCCACTTTATAATTTTTTCCCATATTCCACATTTTTCTTTAGTTTGGTAACCACACATGGACACCATTGCTAGATCCTAGTTCACACCTGTACGTCGTTTTTAATCACACCTAGGACATATAAATCCATCCACCTCATACCATTTTCATTAGGCATAGTGATAGGACTTGGCAATGGAGACTCCTTGATGTGGATGCCAAGCTTATTCCTTAGTAGCTACTAATGAGACTAAGTTCTCCGATTTCATATATATAGCAAAGGGCAGTTTCTGCAGTACACAATTGAAACATATTCACAGATCCTTGTCTTGTTGGTGCTACTCATTAGTTACTTTATTCACTTTATTCCTGAACATAGTAGTGTCGCGGCGGTTCACAATTGTAAGCCACAGTGCCATGGACTTTAAACTTCTTGATGGCACTGCGCACGGTAGACACAGGAACATTCAGGTCTTTGGAGGTGGACTTGTAGCCTTGAGATTGCTCATGCTTAGGGATGGGCGAATCTACTCGCTAGGACTCGTTACTCGGCGAGTAGTAAGGGACTCGCAGGACTCGGTACTCTGCGAGTTTCCCAGTGATTACTCGCACGAGTCCAATGCAAATCAATATCAATCCTAGTTTTGTCAGAAACGCTGACAAAACTAGGATTGCCATTGTTTGCATTAGACTCGGCTACTGTGCCAGTGATAGCAGGGAAACTCGCAAAGTAACTGCTGCTTCTTTGCGAGCCGAGTCCAGCTGTCTTCTCTGTGCAGCTCCAGGGTCCCAGAGCCCGCCTGCTGCCTGATGTAGCAGTGCTGAGATTGTTCTCAGTCTGCTCATTCCCTGTGTACAGACATGAATGTCTGTGCACAGAGATGATGTAGCAGTGCTGAGATTGTTCTCAGTCTGCTCATCCCTGTGCATAGACATCTATATTTATGCACAGGGGATGTAGCAGAGAGGACATCGCGTTTTGGACTACGTCGGACGGAAGAGGATTTTTTTAATTAAAGATGGAGTCCCTAATGGCTTTTTTTTTTATTTCAAATAAAAAAATTTCTCTGTGTTGTGTTTTTTTAACCCTTTATTGGAGATTCTTAGTGGCTGGGTCAAACGTGGCCTGACATTAAGAATCTCGGGCTTAATACCAGCTTGTATAACAAAGCTGGTATTAACCCCTTTATTACCCAGCGTGCCACCGCCACCAGGGCCGCTGGAAGAGCGGGGTTCAGCGCCAGAGGATGGCGCTTCAATAAACGCGCCATCTTCTGGGGCGGCTGCGGGCTGCAATTTGCAGCGGGGGGTGCCCAGAAAGCTTGGGCATCCCTGCGCTGCGGATTCCAGCCCCCAGCTGCTTAGCTGTACCTGGCTAGACATAGAAATTGCGCGGAGCCCCACGCATTTTTTTTTTTATTATTTAATGAATTTCAGAGTCAGAGGCTCAGAGTCAGAGTCTCGGAGTCGGAGTCTCCTCAGAGTCGGAGTCTCAGAGTCGGAGTCGCCTCGGAGTCGGAGTCGTCTCGGAGTCGGAGTCGTCTCGGAGTCGGAGTCGGAGTCGGAGTCGTCTCGGAGTCGGAGTCGTCTCGGAGTCGGAGTCGGAGTCGTCTCGGAGTCGGAGTAGTCTCGGAGTCGGAGTCGTCTCGGAGTCGAGTCGGAGTCGGAGTCGTCTCGGAGTCGGAGTCGCCTCGGAGTCGGAGTCGGAGTCGCCTCGGAGTCGGAGTCGTCTCGGAGTCGGAGTCGTCTCGGAGTCGGAGTCGTCTCGGAGTCGAGTCGGAGTCGGAGTCGTCTCGGAGTCGGAGTCGTCTCGGAGTCGGAGTCGGAGTCGTCTCGGAGTCGGAGTAGTCTCGGAGTCGGAGTCGTCTCGGAGTCGAGTCGGAGTCGGAGTCGGAGTCGTCTCGGAGTCGAGTCGGAGTCGTCGTCGTCTCGGAGTCGTCTCGGAGTCAGAGTCGTCTCGGAGTCGGAGTCGTCTCGGAGTCGGAGTCGTCTCGGAGTCGGAGTCAAAAAAATGCGTGGGGCTCCGCGCAATTTCTATGTCTAGCCAGGTACAGCTAAGCAGCTGGGGGCTGGAATCCGCAGCGCAGGGATGCCCAAGCTTTCTGGGCACCCCCCGCTGCAAATTGCAGCCCGCAGCCGCCCCAGAAGATGGCGCGTTCATTGAAGCGCCATCCTCTGGCGCTGAACCCCGCTCTTCCAGCGGCCCTGGTGGCGGTGGCACGCTGGGTAATAGAGGTTAGGGCCAGCTTTGTGTTATCAGCTGGCCCTAAGCCCGAAATTTATGGCGGTCACGCCAATATTAGACATGACCGCCATGAATTTCTATTAAATTGTTTTAAAAAAAACACAACACGGAGAAATTTTTTTATTAGAAATAAAAAAAAAAGCCATTAGGGACTCCATCTTTAATTAAAAAAATCCTCTTCCGTCCGACGCAGTCCAAAACGCGATGTCCTCTCTGCTACATCCCCTGTGTATAGATATAGATGTCTATGCACAGGGAATGAGCAGACTGAGAACAATCTCAGCACTGCTACATCATCTCTGTGCACAGACATTCATGTCTGTACACAGGGAATGAGCAGACTGAGAACAATCTCAGCACTGCTACATCAGGCAGCAGGCAGGCTCTAGGACCCTGGAGCTGCACAGAGAGACAGGACTCTTCTCTTATCTGTGCGAGTTTCCCAGCGATTACAGTTGCAAAGTAAACGAGTCCAATGCAAATAAATGGCAAAACTAGGATTGCTTCAGGCTGAAGCTTCCGAGACACATCTGCGATTTGTAAATCTCACACTACTCGCTATTACTCGCTTCCCCATTCATTAACATTGGACTCGCTAGACTCGCAACGAGTAGCGAGTCCTGGGCTCGGACTCGCTAGAGTCAAGCGATTCCGAGTAATTTAGGATTCGCCCATCACTACTCATGCTTCCTCACAATTTGGTTTCTCAACTCCTCAGACAGTTCTTTGGTCTTCTTTATTTTCTCTATGCTCAATGTGGTACACACAAGGACACAGGACAGAGGTTGAGTCAACTTTAATCTATGTCAACTAGCTGCAAGTGTGATTTAGTTATTGCCAACACCTGTTAGGTGCCACAGGTAAGTTACAGGTGCTGTTAATTGCACAAATTAGAGAAGCATCACATGATTTTTCTAACAGTGCCAATACTTTTGTCCACCCCCTTTTTTATGTTTGGTGTGGAATTATATCCAATTTGGCTTTAGGACAATTCTTTTTGTGTTTTTTTCATTGAAGACAAATTAAATGAAGATAATAATACCAAAGAATTTGTGATTGCAATCATTTTCAGGAAGAAACTGAGTATTATCTGACAGAATTGCAGGGGTGTCAAAGCTTTTGGCCACAACTGTATATATATATATATGTATATATATATATTTATATACCATGTTTTTCATTTTATAAGACGCACTTGATTATAAGACGCACCCCCACATTTGTTGAGGGAAAAGAGAAAAAAAATAATTTTGAATGTTTAATGGGGTCCGTTTTATAATGTCAGTGTTCGTCTTACAAATCACATATGTAACTGAAATACAAAAAGGGGACGAAGTGTACACAATCCACACTGCTGAAATGAGAATGCTGCCCCAAGGGTTGATGCAATCATGCTCTTTATTCGCAGTATTGCTAATCCTTGAGGAAGGAGCAGAGCACACTCTGAAACGTGTTGGAGAAGGAATAAAAAGCATAATTGCATCAACCCTTGGGTCAGCATTCTCATTTCAGCAGCGCGGATCGTGTACACTTCGTCCCCATTTTGGATTTCAGTTATATACCGTTTACAAGTGGAGTGTGGATCCTGCAGCAGCTGTATACCCGTGTAACACCAGGTTGTGGGGCACACAACCTTACCAGGTGAGCACCCAATACTATAGCAATAGCCCAGCTATCATTGAGATAAGACCCTATTGTGCTTTGTTGTCTCCTATTATTTAAATTACTTATGTGTCCTTCATCTTGGGATACAGCCCCCATATCCTGCATATGTCCCCCTTGGGCTGGCACATTAGCTGAGCCCCTTGTGCTGGCACATTATCCCCATTAGACTGGCATATTAGCCCTCTTAGGCTGGCACCTTAGCCTCCTTGTACTGGCACAATAGTCCCCTTGGGCTGGCACATTAGCTCTCTTGGGCTGGCACATTAGCCCCCTTGTGCTGGCATATTAGCCCTCTTGCACTAGCACATTAGCCTGCTTGGGCTGGCACTTTAGCCCCCCTGTGCTGGATATGGACCCCCGTCATGCTATATTCTCCCCTGTACTGAATGTGCCCCCCCATCATGCTATATGCCCCCATGTTCAGGATGTGGCCCCCCATCACACTATATGCCCCCCTGCCAGTATGCACACATTAAAATAACAACCGATGTTACTTACCCTCCGTCGCTTGCTCCGTGGTCCCAGCTCCTCGGTCTCTTCCTCTTTTAATAGAAAAAGAGAAAAAACAGAGCAAGCACTCCTCTTTTTAGGGTAGTCAGCTGATCGGTTCACCGGTGGAGAACTGATCAGCCTACCGGCGGGCACCTGAGCTGATCTGTTTGCCGGTAAGATGATAGATTTTCTCAGCAAATCTTGGGACCAGACTTCACCTCTCACATCTGGAGACACTTGAGGATAGGTGAGTATGTTTATTTTTTTATTTTACATACTATACACCCCAAACACATACACATGCACACATTTATCTCACACGGGAATAGGATCAAAAATGTCAAAAATGGTGGAATTTCCAGTAGTTCCTGTTTTTCCTGTTCCTATTCCAGTGTGACAGTACTCCATTTTCAGCTGGAAAAGTGCGCAATAGCGCATTGTGTGAATTGCAACATTTTTTTTTCTTTCTAATAAAGCCTATGTAGGATACGCAGCTAAAAAACGCCACACAAATTCACATGCTCATTCTTTTTGTGGATCTGTTTTCTACCGCAAAAGCAGATTCGCAATAAACGCTGTGTCTGAATAGCAAGTTTTGAAAATCCATTGACTTTGCTCTTCAACATAGACATTGATGCATTTTTAATGCAAAACGGATCTGCAGAAAACGTGGCAAAAACATTGTGTGTGAATGTAGTTTTAGGGTCCGCTCACACAACTGCCTATTCTCTTTATGTGACAGAATCAGCCCGATTATGCAAATAACACTTTGTTTACACTCTACTCCATGTGTAAACTGAGTGTTATTGACTGAGATCAGGAGGGTAACTACAACAGGTGCAGGGGTTGCAATTGCAACCAGGCCCTGTAGCCTAGGGGCCCCAAAAAGTTCCTTCGCCTATAGAAAAAGACTAATGCTATTAAAGATTTGCAATAATTGGGAGCCCCTTTGCAGCTTTCGCATCGGCACCCATTAGCTTTACGTTACGTCACTGACTAAGATGTAATTATTTTGCATGCGATAATCAGAGCACAGGTGTGGAGTGTGTGGAGACATCATTTTACCATCTTCTCCATTTTCTGTGTCAGTGTAATAATCGAGTGCAGTCCAATGTTTTGCAAGCACCCATTGACATGAATGAAAGCACTGTTCACCGTCGGATATACGCTGTCAGTCGCAGCATGCAGCAATTTTTTTCTCAAGCTGAATCAGCATGAGAAAAAAGTGCTGGTTGGCACTGCTCCATAGTGTAACACTGGAGTGAGTATTATCTGATAAAATAGCATATAGTACTCATCTGAGTTATACGCCAGTATGAGCAAGCCCTTAAAGCCACTTCACACGCTAGGATCTCGTTAACGACATCCTTGAAACGTCATGGATTTGTGAACGTTCCAACGAAATCGTTTGTGCCTCCTTGCGTGTGAACGAGTGATGTAAGAAGAAAAAATTGTTGGAACAGTCATCACAAAAATGAGATCCTGACCTCAAATCTATCATTCGTCGTCCAATTAAGGAACTGTGAAGAAGCTACATCGTTCAGTGTGACACCTTTTTGAATGGTCGTTTTAAAATCTCCTATTCCTGCCGTTTTAAAAGATCGTTCAGTCCTTGCTCTCCTATTTAACTGGTGCATTGTCGAATTGGATATCGTTAACGATATCCTTGTGTGTGACAACGCACTAACGATGTCTGAATGATCACTGTCACGTGATCGTTCTAAGGATATCGTTAACGATATCCTAGCGTGTGAAGCGGCCTTTAGGTTGATTAAAGGAACGTTCAGTCAGTTTTTTTTGGGCCATCTTGAATCTGCAGTATGTCACAGTATTTTATAATATTGGGTTGATACAATTAAATATAATGTTTTTTCATGAAAATATTGCTTCAGCTGCAAAATTTCTCATTTTTCACAAGGGTAACAGGAGAAATTGCAAAATAAATTGTCTGATCCGGTTGTCTTTTAAGCACTCCTATTTCACACATGTGGTTGTAAACTTCTGTATTGGCACATGGCAGGGCTTGGAAGGGAAAGAGCCCCATTTGATTTTTGTTGTGCAATTTTTACTGTAAAGGATTCTGAATGCCATCTCACAATTGGAAAACATCTGATGTGCCAAAATAGCAGAACCCCCCACCCTCAAAATAACCCAATTATGGAAACTGTACTCCTTTGGGAATTTATTTAGAGGTAAAGTGAGCATTTTAGACCAGTAGATGATTTCAGAATTTTATAACATTGGGTCGTGAAAATGAAAAATGTATTTATTTCCACAAATATGTTGCTTTAGTTTCAAATTTCTCATTTTCACGTGGTTTATAGAACAAAACAAATGCCACAGTTTATGTGATGGCGACCTTTCCGAGACCGAGTGCCCAAACTGCAACCCAAAACCTAATGCCTAATGCCTAATTTAAACTAAATTGCAGCAAGTTAACCTAAATTAAAGCAATATTATAGTGCTAGTTATGTGCTCCATCCTGACCCTCTCCTTGTAGTAATGTCTCCATCCTGACCCTCTTCTTGTAGCTATGTGCTCCATCCTGACCCTCTTCTTGTAGCTATGTGCTCCATCCTGACCCTTTCTTTGTAGCGATGTCCTCCATTCTGACCCTTTCCTTGTAGTAGTGTGTCCATCTTGACCTTCTCCTTGTAGCTATGTGCTTCATCTGACCCTTTCTTGTACCTATATGCTCCATCTGACCCTCTCCTTGTAGTAGTGTGCTCCATCTTGACCTTCTCCTTGTAGCTATGTGCTTCATCCTGACCTTTCCTTGTAGTTATGTGCTCCATCCTCACCCTCTCTTGTAGTAATGTCTCCATCTACATTTGACCCTCCCTTGTAGCTATTGCTCCATCCTGACCCTTTCTTGTACCTATATGCTCCATTCTGACCCTCTCCTTGTAGTAGTGTGCTCCATCTTGACCTTCTCCTTGTAGCTATGTGCTTCATCCTGACCCTTTCCTTGTAGTTATGTGCTCCATCCTCACCCTCTCCTTGTAGTAATGTCTCCATCCTGACCCTCTACTTGTAATTATGTGCTCCATCCTGCTCCTCTCCCTGTAGCTATGTGCTACATCCTGATCCCCTCTTTACAGTTATGTCCCCATTCTGACCCTCTCCTTGTAGTTATAGGCTCCATCCTGACCTTGTCCTTCTAGTTATGTCCCCAACCTGACCCTCTACTTGCAGTTATGGGCGTCCCTCCTGACCTTGCCCTTCTAGTTATGTCCCCATCCTGATCCCTTCCTTACAGTTATGTCCCCATCCTGACCCTCTCCTTGCAGTTATGGGCTCCATCCTGACCTTCCCTTCTAGGTATGTCCCCATCCTGACTCTCACCTTGCAGTTATGGGCTCCATCCTGACCCTCTCCTTGCAGTTATGTCCCATCCTGGCCCCCTTCTTGTCTCCTCCCTGCACGATGTCTCCTCCTGTACGCTGTCTCCCTCCCTGTACGCTGTCTCCCCCCTGCACAATGTCTCCCCCCTGCACGATGTCTCACTCCCTGCACGCTGTATCCCCCTGGTGTAATTTGCCCCTGACAGGGCCCCCTGAGTACTGCCCCACACCCCACCCTCAGGGGCCCTGCGCTGCCCCCACACCTCACCCTCGGGGGCCCCTGAGTGCTGCCTCCACACTGGTGGGCCCCTGAGTGCTGCCCCCACACTGGAGGGCCCCTGAGCACTGCCCCTGTGGAGCCCACTGGGAAAGGGTACTTGGTACCGGACCGGGGTATCACTGGGGGTCTCACGGCGATCTTGGTCCGGACCGTGTCCTGAGCCCACAATAAAGATTGGGGGTTATTTACAAGGAAGAAAGTCGTGACGCCACCTGTGGTATGTGATCAGGATGACCACCGCTGCTGCAGAACCTCCGGGGATGATGGATGGCAGCCTGACGGCTCTCCACAGGCAGAGCCTGGTCCCCGGGGCAGTAGTGATGATAACAGTTTGTGAGGGAGTTGTGAGGGGGAACAGGGTTTGCAAGGATTATACAGACTCACAGTTTTGTAGTTTTCCAAGTCTTTACTGAAGCAGATGATATTCAGCTGAGTACTGTCCACTGAGTCTGTACAGGGGCCGGCTTGCTCCCACCCTGGCCAGGTCCTTTGACTCCCTGTTACTGCGCTGTGTGTGTGGCCCTGCTGCCGTTTTAGCTGAGCTGCTGGCCCTGTCTCCCCTCACGGGTACCAACTTGCTAGGCAACTTGAGTCTTTTCTGTGTTCCTGACCCCGCCGTGTTGCTTTGCTGTGGTACAGTGAAGATGTGGGACCTTCACTAAACTGGTGTTAGCTGTGCTGTATGTTTCAGTCACTATCCCGGATTTGGTATCCGTGCTTTGCGCTTCCCTGGGGTGAGTCTCAGGGAACTCAGTCTCCCAGGTGTGTTCCTCTCTGCTGCTTCTCCTGTCCTCAGACCCTGGCTTGGAATGGAACTGGACAGTGGACCATGGGTTGGGCCTAACGCAGCCCTTTTACACCCAGGTCCGTCTTCCTCAGTTCTCCTGGGAACTGAACTAACTGACTAACTGTCCACTTCCTCTCCACACCAGAATATATAGGGAAGCAGCTTTAGCTCCCCCTTCTGGCCTGGAGGCACTAGTGTAGTGTTGTGGGTTGTGTAGGGAGTTAACCCTTTGTGGTGTTACTGTGGCACATGAACTCTGGGGTGCCACACCTCCACACCGGAGGGACTCTCAGGGGCCACTTAGTGCTGCCCCCCCCCTTCTCCCTTTTAACTTTAGCTGCAGCCGCTGATCTCTCAGAAGCTCAGCCTGTGTGTGCGGAGAAACAGGAAATAGAGTGGCTGCAGATCTCACAACATGACAGGCTGAGTCTGAGATCAGCGAACGTATTACACTTACAGGAGAAGTGACTTCTGAAACCAGCAAGAGCTGTTTCTGACAGTGAGTATATTACACGTTGTTAGGAGCGGGCTAAGGTGTGTTTGGTTTGCGTTCCCTTGCATTTTTTAAAAGTACCCTGCAAACGCAACATGTTTTGTTCGTCTGAGGATGCTTGGTATATATGCAAGTATCCTGAAGCACACAAATAATGCAAGCAGCTCAATGGAGCCGCACTGCCATATGGGTGGCACCGCAGCCAAGCGGAGTGCCTGGACGTTCGTATCTCTCTCTGTCCTCACCTTTCTTCTCGCTGCTCCGGTCTCCTCAACATTTGCTCTGCCGCTCTGCACATATAAGCACAGTGGCGCTCAGTGATGACAACATCGTGCCCCGCCACGCTGAGCTGCAGAATGCAGACAGCGGCAGAAGAGACTCTGTAGAGAATGCTGCTGGCAAAGGCAGCTGGGACTATAGGAGTGGGAGAGGAATCCGCGGGGGCTACCACTGATAAACATACTTCGTATGCATGCAGCTCTGCTCCATACACCTCATATGCACGCGGCTCCCCTCCATACACAGCTCTGCTCTGTACACCTCATACAAACACATTTCCACTCCCTACACCTCGTACACATACAGTTCCGCTCCGGACACCCTTGTAAGGTTCGGTTCTGCTCCATACACCTCGTACACACTCAGCTCTACTCAGTACACCTCTTACACACATGGCTCCGCTCCGTATACCTCGAACACACGACTCCGCTCCGTACACCTCGTACACACACTGCTCAGCTCCGTACTCCTCGTACACACTCGGCTCTGATCCGTACACCTCGCACACACACAGCTCCGCTCCGTACACCTCGTACACATACAGCTCTGCTCCGTACACCTTGCGCACATGCAGCTCCGCTCCGTACACCTCTTGCACACACGGCTCCGCTTCGTACACCTCGTACACACGTGGCTCCGCTCTGTACACCTCATACACACACGGTTCCGCTCCATACACCTCATACACACTTGGCTCTGCTCCGTACACCTCATACACATGCGGCTCCACTCCATACACCTCGTACACTCTCATTTCCGCTCCGTACACCTCATATACATGCGGCTCCACTCCGTACACCTCGTACACAAACAGCTCTGCTCCGTGCACCTCGTATACACACAGCTCCGTTCCATACACCTCGTACACATGCGGCTCCGCTCCGTACACCTCGTACACATGCGGCTCCGCTCCATACACCTTGTACACACTCGGCTCCGCTCTGTACACCTCGTACAGACGCGGCTCAGCTCCATACACCTCGTACACGCTCAGTTCTGCTCTATACAACTCATACACACGCAGCTCCGCTCCATACACCTTGTACACACACGGCTCCGCTCCATACACCTCATACACACTCAGCTCTGCTCCATACACCTAGTACCCACTCGGCTCTGCTCCATACACCTAGTACCCACTCGGCTTCGCTCCGTACACCTCGTATATGTTGCGCCCCTGCGACCAGGGTGGCCACATAGGGAACTGCAGCCAGGCAGAAGGTAGACAGTTTGTGCACCGAATACCCTCACAGCATACACACCCACTAGAGCACAGCACCTAACCCGGAGCCCGGGATTCTAGGCGGGCAAGGGGTGGTGGGGTTTAGAGGAAAGTGTGTGGGAAGGAAGGAAGGTCAGGTGACAGATAGTACAGATAGAGGAAAAGAGGAGGAAGGAGTTAGTAGGCCGGAGTAGGTTGAGCTGTAAAGATCAAGCAGGCAGAGTGAGCCGAGCAGCCAAGACCAGACAGAAAGTGACATATCCTGGTGGGATTGGGCTCTCTGGAGACGCAGAATCCACAGTGACACAGATCCATGGAGAGAAAGCTCGTCCATAGCCGGCATCCCAGGGGAGTGTGAGGATAGGGACCGGACCGGTATCACCGGGTCCGAGGAACACGGCAACACTGACCAACTACAGGCGGGATAGATTCCTTTGAAGTAACTGGAAGTCACACAGGATAGAAGGAGCCTGGTATCACTTTGAAAGACAAGGTTACTGTAGGCTAGGCAAACACCAGAGTGTAGGCTCTGAGGGGGACTGAAGTTTCACACTGGCTCCCCAGACAAACCGACGGGGAGCTTTAATTCCAAGTTGGAGTTCCTACTACAGGGTTGGAGGCTCAGCAGCAACCACGAGGACCCCGCGTACCGCCCACACACATAGGGGGAAGCTATATACAAGGGGCCGAGCTGTCGCCATAAATCTGCAGGGAGAACAGAGAGAAAGAGAACAAGCCTGAAAGGACATATAGAAGGAGTGAGGGGTTTCAGAGCGACAGCCTTGCTGCAGAGGGTTCAAGTGTCCAGAGTTAACTGAGTTGTGAACTGAACTGTACTGTGAATTGTTGTGAACTGTGTGACTTGGAAGAACTTGAAAGTAAACCCGGTGAACCCTGCTTCTGTTTCCCGTGTCTGATTCCAGGTATACTGAACTTTGCATTACATACCTTTTACCCTGCCAGGAGCAGCCCGACCCGCGGAGGGCTCATCCATCCAGCAGCAGCCCATCCATCCATCCATCCTCCTGGTAGAGCTACGCTGCATCGGTGGTCCCATCACTGACCACAACCCGTGTGTGGCATCACAACAAACTAATGCATGTAAATACCCCTTTTACTTGTGAGAACCCGGGACATGGTCTGGACCAAGACCGCCAGTGGGATCCATGTACACACTCAGCTCCGCTCCATACACCTCGTACACACTCGGCTTAGCTCCGTACACCTCGTACACACATGACTCTGCTCCATACTCCTCATACACACGTGGCTCTGCTCCATACACTTAGTACCTACTTGACTCCTCTCATACACCTAGTACACACTCAGCTCTGCTACATCCACACTGTAAATCCATCCTGACCCCACACATAAACTTCACCTCATCCAGCATCATGATGGCTAGCATGGCAGAGTCCTGCATACACAGAGGAGTTCATCATGTGATCCCTGACTCCTCCCCTCTATTGACATAATCATAGGTCCTGTCAGCAAAGAGTGTGCGGCTCTGCAGTGGAGAAGAAAGCTGGCTCCCACTGCAGGGGGAGCAACATGCGGGCGGCGGGAAGAGACCTCGGGCACTGCAGGAGGAGGCTGAGTGACCCTAGCCTGGCGCAAGTATTTTCAGTTGCAGCGCATAGTGTTTAATGCGCTGGAGCCCATAGAAACCCGCTGTTTACCTTGCCAACCACTGGTTGGCAAGGTAAACAGCAGGTTTCTATGGGCTTGTTGTCTGGCAGCACATAGCATTAAAGCTCTGCGCTGCAGTGGAAAATACTTTCATCAGGCTAGGGTCACAACGTAAATGTGACCCTAGCCCTCAGGGGTCCAGAGGGCCCTCTCCAAGCAGTCCGGGCCTGGGTGCGCCGGGTGCTGACGCCAGCCGTGTGCGACGGTGTAGGCCTGGGTGAGGAGAAATGCCTTCTCTCTGATCAGTCTCAGCTGTTGCGCCGGCAGTTCAAAGTGGAGTACAAGGGTGATGCCGCGTTCCAGCAGGGAAGGCTCTGCGTGCCATAGGTTCGCCATCACTGCCCTATACTGTATATTTTTGGAATTTAAAGTTTGGGGATAAGGCAGGGCTTGGAACTAAGGAGCAAAATTTGTTTTTTGGAGTGAGAATTTTTTCTTGAAATAGAATGCAGATGCCATGTTGCATTTGCTGAGCCGCCGAGGGGCCAAAATATCAGAAAACCCCCACAAGTGACTCCACTTTTTAAACTACACCACCCAAGGAATTAATGAGAGGTGTTTTGGCTGTCTTGAACACATTAGTTCTTCACAGAATTTTAAAATATTAGGCTGTGAAAATTAAAGAGGACCTGTCACCAACCACACATGGTGATCTAATTACAGCACTGAATGCAGCATGTCTGCGAGGGGTGCGGTTCTGGCCGCATTGCCCCGTCCCATGGTGTGACATCACCACCTTTCCCCGCCCTGCTCCATGTTAACCATGGAGCAGGGCGGGTGTAAGCGGTGATGTCACTGCAGGAGGCAGGGCGGCCGGCCTCCTGCTTTGACATCACCTCCTTTCCCCGGTAGCATCACCGCAGGGGGCGGGGCAATGCAGCCAGAACCGCACCCCTTGCTCTGTGTTATGCTGCAGGTGAGGGAGACAATGATTGGCATCAGGGAGGTGGGGCTGGGCAGATTAAACATCCAGGGGGCGTGAAACTGCCCTTTTGCTTCAGCCACAAGCCACCTCCTATTTGGCTCCACAATGTAAGTTTTCAAAGTGTATTATCTCAGGAGGTCAAAGGCTGGGGGACCCCTGGCCTGGATGCAGCAGACATGCTGCATTCATTGCTGTAATTAGATCACCATGTGTGGTTGGTGACAGGTCTCTTTAAATATTTTTTCCATAAAAATGTTATTTCAACCCCAAATTTTTCATTTTCATAATGGTAACAAGAGAAATTGGACACCACTATTTTTGCACAATTTCTTCAAAGTATGCCAATACTCTATTTGTGGTCAAATGCTATTGTTTGGGCAAACAGATGGGTTCAGAAAAGAAGGATTGCCATTAAACTTTTGGAGCACAATTTTTGCTAGAATAAATTGCAGATGTCATGTGGCATTGGAAGAGCCACTAAGATACCAAGATTGCAGAAACCACCACAGGTGATTGAACCAATTTTAAACCCACAAGTAATTCACTTATTTGTATAACATAGAGTGGTGGTGAACCCACCTATAAGTGACCCTACTTTACAAACTACGCAGCTTAAAATATTCATCTAGCGGTGCAGTGCTCATGTTGATAACACAGTTGTTTCACAGAATTTCATACTATTGTTTTTTATTATTTTAGTGTGCACCACCATATTCCACAGCACTTTACAGTGATTGTTACCACTGTCTCCACTGTAGCTCACAATCTAAATTCTCTGCCAGTATGTTTTTAGAGTGTGGGAGTGTAAGACCTGTTAGCATTTATATATATGGTTAAAGGACTGTTGTGTGGACTCTTCCTTGTGTTATACTGCCACCTGCTGCCAAAAAGGAAAGGATAGCAGAGAAACCCCCCTGCTGCTGAGGGTGACATGGAACAGTCCAGGAGATGGATGGGGTGGGGTCTCCACAAGGAGAAGAGAGACAACTTCCATGTGTGTTGCAGAGACAGACACAGACCTAAAGAGACTGGATGTGGAGTGAGGTGCCAGACTGCATGATCAAGACAGAGATCCCAGACAAGGACTGCACTCGAGAGATGCCTGTCAGCGAATTACGGGCCCCAACGGCAACGAGGTACCTCGCAGTAAAACTTGCAGTAAAGTGTGCACACTGTTTTAGTTAGGGACAGATAGGAAAGGACTCTGCAGTTCGATATACAAGTTATAGAAAGAAAACAAACACTCTGCGTCTCGCTTGATAAAAACTTTGCATTTCTTTATTTAAAGACATTCTAGACCTTGCATTCTCGGCAAACTAGTCACAGTGGTTATATGTATTGTATTTACTTTTGCACACCTTCCCGCTCCTTCCCCTTCTTTCCCGCACTTTTCCCTCAGTTGCATTAAAAGTGCATTTGTTTAACACTCTGTGTTCCGTGCAGTCCTTGCGTATCCCGTTACCTGTGGGCTATTACACTTGGCGTAGTCGGCAGGATACGCAGGCTGGTACTGAACAATGGAAGGACAGAGGGATGTTGTTGATGTAAATGTTCCAATACAACCTGATGGGGGAATACCAGCAAGGCAACTGTCCCTGGGTGCTATGCTGACCCATATACCAAAATTTACTGGCAACAATGTACCTCTCCATGACTGGGCGCAGAGAGTGAGGGGCATGTTGAAAGTAGCAGGAGTAACTGCAGAAAACCAAGGGGGATACTGTTGATTGCCCTTGAGGGCCATGCTCAAGAGACTGTTTTATTGCACCCTGAGAGTGAAAGAAAGACGTTAGAACTCTGTCACGTCCTACTGACGGACCCCACACGTGGACCCACTGGACCGCGTAAAGCGGATGCTGATACCTGGTTGATAGAGAGGCGGACCAGTACAGTCGAGTTAACAGGTTTATTGAACAGAACAGAACAGAATAGAACCCACGCCCCAGGGGAGGGCCACACGGCCACAGCACCGGAACACCAGCGAGGGAGACCCCGGAGCGCTTGACCCCTATACAGGGATACCGCCGGGACCAGCCTCGAAGGGGCCAATGAAGCGGACACGTGTGTCAAACCGACCCAAGGTGACGTGGAAACAATACAGCAACTGGGTAAGATAGAACACAGAGAACCGGAAACACAGAGAATCCACAAAAATATTCCACACATAGTAGTCCCACTGTGTGGAATATTTTTTGAAAAATGACCCTCTGAGAGAAGCAGCAAGCATAGAGTTCATACTGGACGGTTTGTCATTTGTATTAGAGAACAACTACTTTACCTTTGGTGGCATGATGTACCACCAAAAGTTTGGCACAGCCATGGGGTCAAAAATGGCATGCTCTTATGCAAATTTGGTCATGGGACTGTTTGAAAAAGTGTACATTTATGGTAACATGCATAGGAACGGTTTGATTTTCTATAAAAGATACATTGATGATTTGTTTTTTATCTGGGATAGGGAACAAGGGGAAATCAGCGACTTTATAAAAGAGATAGAGAATAACGATTGGGGGTTCCGTTTTGAGTATAGCATGAATGACACTAGTATCAATTTCCTTGATTTGGCAATATTTGTAAGAAATGGTGAAATACTCACTAAGACCTTCTTTAAACCCACTGACCGCAATTCATACATCAACTACAATAGTGGGCACCATAAAAATTGGCTAAATAACATCCCAGCCGGACAGTTCAGGAGGATAAAGAAGAACTGTTCTTCCAGTAGTGACTACTCAGAGCAATCAAGAATTTTATCTAAAAGATTTGCAGAGAGAGGTTACCCTAAAAAATTAATTAACAGAGCACGGGAACACTTCAGGGATATTTCACAGAAAAATCTATTGACACCCGCATTTAGAAATAAGGCAGAGAACACAAAAAATTGGCATTTTGTCACTACTTATAATAAATATCACCGGGAAATAAGAAAATCTATAATGAAACATTGGCATATCCTGAGAAACGATGTAATTCTGAAGGAAATAATCCCAGAAGTCCCAGGTATCATTTTTAGAAGAGCCCCCAATATTAAGGGTAAAATAGCCCCAAGTAGATTGAGACGGCTATCTCCTGATGTAGAAGAGGAAATAACATTGAGAGGGACCAAAGAGTGCGGGCGAAAGAAATGCCTATGCTGCAGAAATATACAGCAAAGAACTTCTTTTTCATCCTCTAGTAACAAAGAAACGTTCCAGATAAAACAACTAATGACGTGTACTACGAGATATGTCATTTACCTACTTGAATGTCCCTGCGATAGACAATACGTAGGGAGAACAATTAGACCCCTCCATGAACGGCTTAATAAGCATCGTTCCAATGTTAAGAAAGGCTTTAAACAGCATGGCGTTTCTTTCCATTTTGATGCATACCATGATAGAGACCATACGGCACTGAGAGTCACGCCCATTGATCATGTAGGAGAACATTGCCCAAACAGATTTGAAATGTTACAGAGAAGAGAGAAATACTGGATTTATAAATTGGATACGCTAAAACCTAGGGATTAAATTTGGTTACAGAGTTAATATAAGGATTGGGCCCATTGATCAATATTAATATCACTCACAACAAGAGTTGTCACTTCTACTGGGAAATATACACCAATCACTAACATATACTATCATCACGGGACATGGGTACAGATGAGTTTTTTCACCTTCTTGATTATATCCAGCGGAGTTTGTTGCGGCCCTGGTAACAAGAGCCGTATCAAACACCCCCCCTCCCCCCTTTTTTTTTTTTTTTTGGCTGGAACTGGCACATATGGAATAATTTCTTGAATGCAGCAGTGCTGTTTTCCCCCTAGAGGTACCACTACATAAGCGGTGACTGAATAATCACATTTTGTCACTAATTCTAGTTTTTACACTCGTATTAAGATTGGTTCCTTTGATCAACTTAAGTACCACTTCTAACAAGAGCGTTTTGCTTTTTCACTGAAAAAGACACTATTCACTAAAATACATATCACTATCACGAGATATGGACATCGATGAGCTTGCTCTCATTACCTTAATCATATTTAGCAGGGTCTGCCCGTGGCCCCGGTAATAATAGCTGCATAACCACTTCACTCTGTCCGGAATCGGCATATAAAGAGCAACCTCTCCTTTTTGAAGGGACGGCATGATTGTGTTTCTTTGGTTGTCTCCCTCTCTTTGACCTGCTTCCCCCTTTTCTTTGGTACATGTTTGTTTGGGCGCCCCTGCTGGCGGCCAATGGGAAACATTTATACATTGGCACTGCCTTTGCTGTTTCGTCCATATCACCATGACGACAGCATCCCATCCGTCTGCCATCCAGTATACGGTCCTGTGTATGACAAGGCACGATAGAATTTGCTCATTTCTTTCAGTCTTCCTATGAGACCCATTATGGGGGACACAAGTAAAATTGTGCTTTGAAACATGTGGTTTATGTCCCACCATGTTATTAGCGGTGTTTTTCCTGACTCATTTTCTTTGGGAATAGAACCGTTTGAAGTGCGGTGATAGTGAAACCTCTCTCCCATGGAGCGCCACTGCATTAGCGATGACTGAACAAACTCATTAGTCACTGCTACCAGACCTTACCAGTCTTCTCCGCCAGATTTTTTGTCACCTACACCTGGACAGTAAGAATAACAACATCGGAAAATTCCCTTATCCTTTATTTAGTTTTTATTAAGAGACATCAAAATACATGAAAATCGATATATCAGTAAAAAGAGGTTTTTTTGTTCCTCATCATTGCTTTTCAAAAACAATTGCGTTTTTTATATAAAAATTAATGAGTCACTTTGTAAATGGAGTTACTATTGTTTTCAAATGTTCTTTCTCAAATCATGTCTTCCTCGTAGGTTCTTGCTTCGACCAAGGCTTTCCTGTGTAATAAAAGAAAGTGTTAATGGCACTTGTTTCTAAATGAAACTTGGGCTTTAGTGATCACATAATTGTCAATACAGATAGCACAACGCTCGAACACCCTATATATACGAATGAACACCTTGACAAATATGGGTTCAATCCTTGGTGGTGACAGATGATGCTTTGCTCAACACACATATATAATCCGTCATCCGAGACATTTTTTATTTTTTTTTTTGCATATACATATGCAGGGCATGATTTTAGAAGCTTTTCCGCATTGTTTTTAAGGGAGTTTTTTAATGATATTATTGAACTGTTTTTTTAGATTTGCTCAATGACATTGTTTCTGTGTTTTTATGTATTTATAAGTACTTTTATGTTTTGTGCGCCAAAATGCAGCACCCTCCCCGCCTTGATGACGTTTTTTACATCACATGTTTGGGAACACCCACTGTTTATGATAATTGTGTGTGGCTATAAATAAGAGCTGTTGAGTGGGGTGGATGTATCCCTGATGAAGACGCCAGGAGGGCGTTGAAACGCGTTGGATGAATAAAGGAAAAGGTTTGTTTTTGACACCGGCTCCCTTGCATGTTTTACACGCGGAAATCTTGGCAGCGCGGACTGTGATACACCTCCTTCCCTCAAGCACTTTGACGTCGTTTCCGTAAGTGGAAACCGGTGGAAGTCCAGCAGCAGCCATCCAGGAATTTGTCCTACCAGGCTTACTAACCAGTTGTGGGGATCACAACTGACATAGGTGAGTGGCTTTTTTCTCACCTTCCGGTTCTAGTGTCTAGTGATAGGGGCACTATTGCGCCTTTGTCCCCCCCCCCCTTCTTTCTCTCAAGCAGTAGCCATGGAATTTGAGGAGCTGAGTGGCGCTACTCCAGCAGAGGGCGCTGGAACGTGGGTGCCAGGCGGGGAGGTCTTCTCCGGCTGCTGAGGGTGCAGGGAGAGGTCGCTGGAACGCTGCAGCAGACCCCCGGGTGGTAACAGTACCCCCCTCCACGCCCCCCCCCAGACGAAAACCGTCCAGGAACCCGAGCAGGAGGCGCGGAACCGCGACAACCGCCTCCATGGTCCCGAGGGCACCGGAAAGGGCAGAAGGGGCCTGAGGGCAAACGCTTGGGCGGCTCGCGTCGAGCACAGGAGGAACAGGCGGAAACATAGTCGGTGATGTCCTGACGCATCCGCGGCCACCAATAGTACCGACCAATCAAGTGCAGGGTCGTCGCCACCCCCGCATGGCCTGCGAGTCCGGATGCATGGGCCCAGCGAAGGACGCGCCCCCGATCAGTGTCGGATACCAGCGTCTTTCCTGGGGGCGGCCGGGACAGACGGAGGGGCACCGCCATGCAGACGTCGGACGGATCGACGATGGAGCGTGGCTCCTCCTCTTGACATTCGGACATTGGAGCCCCTGGTACCGGATCAATGGGACAGTCAGAGGGTCCGTGCGAAGGCAACATCTCAGCCTCCCCCTTGTCGAGGACGTCAGCATACGACCAATAGGCCGAGGGCAGACCGGGTAGCGCTGCCGGTGAAGGTGGCAACCGGACCGGGGACACGGGAAGAAGGCAACGACTATGACAAGCCTGCCCCCACTGCAGGACCTCACCTGTTCGCCATTCCAGAACTGGTTCATGCATACGGAGCCATGGAAGACCGAGCAGAAACGGAGGAGACAGTATCGGCAGGACATAGAAGGTAAGACGCTCAGTGTGACAAGGACCGACCTGTATTTCCACCTCTCCGGTGACACCCGTCACAGCGTCTTGTAAGGGTCTCCCATCGACCGAGGTGATGACGCGGGGATGCTGCAGGGGGTATATGGGAATACCGTAGCGTTGCGCCGTCTCCAGCTGCACAAAGTTACCCGCGGACCCGGAATCCAGACCAGCCAGCTCCGAATGGCTTACGTCTCCAACCGTGACCTGGATGGCAATAGTGAGAGGTGGAGAGAGCTTGCTCTCTGTTAGGTGAGCCGCTCTTACCTGCCCTAGCTGGAGGTTCTCCGGCCGCTTGGGGCATTGGCGGCGAAAGTGGCCAGACTCTCCACAATAAAGGCACAGGCCCCGGGCGATCCTCTCCTCCCTTCTCTGGGTCCGGAGCTGAACACGATCCACCTCCATGGCCTCGTGCCCTGCCGGGAGTGCCGAGGTCTCCGGAAGAAAGGCCCTCTCTCCAGTGGCCTCTCCTGCGTTCTCTCCTGGAACCGCTCCTGAAGACGACGGTCAATTCGGACAGCGAGGGCGATGTACTCCTCCAGGATGCTGGGTAAGTCCTGAGCCGCAAGTTCATCCTTGATACGGGTAGACAATCCCCGGCGGAAGACTCCGAGCAAGGGCTCATCCGCCCAGCGGAGCTCGGCAGCCAGGGTACGGAATTGGATGGCATATTGCCCCACAGACATGTTACCTTGTCGCAGATTAAAGAGCGCCTCGGTGGCGGACGCCACCCGTCCAGGCTCATCGAAGGTCCTACGAAAGGTGTCCAGGAACGCCCGCAGGTCGGACACGATGGGATCCTCACTCTCCAGCAACGGGTTGAACCATGCCAGTGTCTCCCCCTCGAGGTGCCACGCCAGAAACGCCACTTTCGCCTCATCCGTCGGGAACTGGTGTGGTAACAACCGGAAGTGGAGCTGGCACTGGTTAATAAACCCCCGACATGCTTTAGAATCCCCGGTGTACCTGGTGGGCTGGCACAGCCGTAGTGAAGACACCACAGCTCCAGTCGGAGCTTCAGTTGGCAGCACGGGAACGGAACCTGGGCTTCCTGTTGTACTCTGTAGGCTGCTGAGCCGCTCATCCAAGGAGGACATATGGGATAAGATCCGAATCTGTATCTCACTCAGACGGTCCACCTGCTGGTGGAGACTCAGCACCTGGGAAGAGAGAGTGGGATCAGTGGTAGAGGGCGCCCCAAAGCGGGCCTCCAGGGACTGGATAAACGCCACAACCTGGTCGTGACTCTGGCGGAGTGCGGCCAGCTCTCTTTGGGCATCAAACCTGGAATCAGCGGAGTCCATGGCCAGGGCAAACTCTGTCACGTCCTACTGACGGACCCCACACGTGGACCCACTGGACCGCGTAAAGTGGATGCTGATACCTGGTTGATAGAGAGGCGGACCAGTACAGTCGAGTTAACAGGTTTATTGAACAGAACAGAACAGAATAGAACCCACGCCCCAGGGGAGGGCCACACGGCCACAGCACCGGAACACCAGCGAGGGAGACCCCGGAGCGCTTGACCCCTATACAGGGATACCGCCGGGACCAGCCTCGAAGGGGCCAATGAAGCGGACACGTGTGTCAAACCGACCCAAGGCGACGTGGAAACAATACAGCAACCGGGTAAGATAGAACACAGAGAACCGGAAACACAGAGAATCCGGAGCAGGACCTGAATCCGCAATTCAGCTTGGAAGGGATCCAGGAGGGTGATCCGGAACACGGGAGTCAGCAAGGAGCCGGTAAGGCAGAGATCTGCAGGAGGAAACACACAGAAATCAGTTAACCAGCAAAACAAGGAACAACCGGACCAGACCAGGATTAGCCACTTCAATAGGTAGAAGTTGCCCTGGCAAAGACTGACAGGAAACAGGAAGCTTATATATCAGCAGGGCGGTCCTGATTGGTAGAACACAGAGACCTGGTGATTGGCTGAGGGGAGGAGCATGCTCTCTGCAGTCTCTCCAGAAGAACCAGGTTTGGAGATGTTGTTTCATGTGCTCAAGCAGTAGCCCTGGAATTTGAGGAGCTGAGTGGCGCTACTCCAGCAGTGGGCGCTGGAACGTGGGTGCCAGGCGGGGAGGTCTTCTCTGGCTGCTGAGGGTGCAGGGAGAGGTCGCTGGAACGCTGCTGCAGACCCCCGGGTGGTAACAAACAGGTGGTGAAGATTCTGGAGAGGGTGTATGACGGCAAGCCAGAAGCAGGTGATTTGCAGGCACAACTGTTCTACCGGCTGCAGGGTGAAGAGGAAGGCTTGCCACAGTATGCGAATGCCCTCCAGAGAATAATGAGACAAATGCTTACAGCAGAGCCAGAGCTAGCACAGACCCCTGGTTACGCTGACCGTACCCTGCGAGATCAATTCCTCAGAGGATTACATAACCCCAAGATCAGAAGTGCTCTCCGTGAACGGCTCAGGGTGGAAAAAAAAATTACTTTTCAGGAAGTACTGGAAGAAGCAGTCTCCCGCACACAAACTGAAAATTGCGACCCGCAGAACGCGGGGGGAGAAGTTTGTGCTCATAGGGTAGTCCCGAGTGAGAGAAACCGAGAACCAAGCCAGCTTGAAGCTAAAGTGGATCCGTTACAAGAGACTGTTACTGCTCTACAAGAGTTGCTGAAGAATATGCAAGCCCCGGCGTCAGAAGTACGAACGACAGCACCGCGGCCGGGTACCCGCATGTATACCTATCGAGAAGAGAGGGGACAGATGAGCAGAGACAATCTAGACCTGCTAGAGACTACCAATGCTGGAACTGTGGAAATCGGGACCATATATCAAGGCACTGCCCGGAGAGGAGGATGTCTCAAGAAAGACCGCCGTTAAACTAGTACCTCCCTCTATGGTCGGGCACATGGGGGGGGGACCAATTGAACTTAGAGAAAACAACCGCCCTGAAGATACAGCAGCCAGCACGCCAACAATCACGGCCGAATTTCAAGGGAAAGCAGTAAGATGCCTGATGGATACTGGGTCTCAAGTGACCACCATGCCAAAACAGTCCTTTAACCATATATATAAATGTTAACAGGTCTTACAGGAGGACACCACACAAACATTGGGAAATAATAAAAACTCATTGCAGTTGTTCTTCATGGTGGGATTTGAACACAGGGCCCCAGTGCTCCAAAATCAGTAATGTTGATCCCTGAGCCACCATTGGGCAAGGAAGAAAGGCTAACATTTGTACAAATAAATTGTTGATTTAGCCCCAAGTTTTACATTGTTTAACAAGTTTTTCTGAGTTTGCTGTGCAAATCTCAGATCGGAAAGAATATTATATCGGATAGCAAATTTTACTGAAATTGGTTGGGGTTCCATATTAGACTGACAGAGCCTCTGAGGTTCCAGAGCTGTAGATACCACCCATAAGTTTCCGCATCTTATAAACTACACTCCTAAAAGGGGTTTTCCCATAAGGAAGGGAAATTTTAAAATTAATTTTAATCAATAGATCTTGCAATAATAATACATTCCACATTATGTGTTTTAAAAATATTTTCCTGTGCTGAGGTGATCTTATATATGTGCCCCTGCAATGTACTGTGTAATGGATGTGTCTGAGCGTACAGGGACATGGTCTGATCATACCACATCTCCTGTGCTGAGATAATCTTATATATGTGTCCCTGCTATGCACTGTGTAATGAATGTGTCTGACTGTACAGGGATATGGTCTGATCATACCACATCTCCTGTGCTGAGATAATCTTATATATATACATGTCCCTGCTATGTACTGTGTAATGGATGTGTCTGACTGTACAGGGACATGGTCTGATCATATCACATCTCCTGTGCTGAGATAATCTTATATATGTGTCCCTGCTATGTACTGTGTAATGGATGTGTCTGACTGTACAGGGACATGGTCTGATCATACCACATCTCCTGTGCTGAGATAATCTTATATATGTGTCCCTGCTATGTACTGTGTAATGGATGTGTCTGACCATACAGGGATATGGTCTGATCATACCACATCTCCTGTGCTGAGATAATCTTATATATGTGTCCCTGCTATGTACTGTGTAATGAATGTGTCTGACTGTACAGGGACATGGTCTGATCATACCACATCTCCTGTGCTGAGGTAATCTTATATATGTGTCCCTGCTATGTACTGTGTAATGGATGTGTCTGACTGTACAGGGACATGGTCTGATCATACCACATCTCCTGTGCTGAGATAATCTTATATATGTGTCCCTGCTATGTACTGTGTAATGGATGTGTCTGACCATACAGGGATATGGTCTGATCATACCACATCTCCTGTGCTGAGATAATCTTATATATGTGTCCCTGCTATGTACTGTGTAATGAATGTGTCTAACTGTACAGGGACATGGTCTGATCATACCACATCTCCTGTGCTGAGATAATCTTATATATATACATGTCCCTGCTCTATACTGTGTAATGGATGTGTCTAACTGTACAGGGACATGGTCTGATCATACCACGTCTCCTGTGCTGAGATAATCTTATATATGTGTCCCTGCTATGTACTGTGTAAAGGCTGTGTCTGACCATACAGGGACATGGTCTGATCATACCACATCTCCTGTGCTGAGATAATCTTATATATGTGTCCCTGCTATGTACTGTGTAATGGATGTGTCTGACTATACAGGGACATGGTTTGATAATACCCTAGCTCCTGGGCCGGGGAGTATGCAAAAGAATAATATACAACCATTACAAAATGGATTGCAAATAATGCTTTCTTTGAGATAAAGCAATTTTTATAAACAGGCAGGGAAATGTTTTACCTATCAAAGAACATAATCATCTGTGATACCGTGTTGTAATGTCTCTTAAAACAAGTCCCTTAAAAATTGCTTCCCTTATAACCAATACACCAAAAAAGATCAGGTTTACCCCTAATGTTAAGGAAAGATTCCACAATACAGATTATTAAATTATCCTTTATTACTTCATAAAATTAAAAAATACAATAAAATTCAGAACATTCCCTCCGGGGGAACACAACAGAGACTGAACATATGTTTACAAAACAATAGTATAATTAACACCATTGCCTCAGTACAAGCGCATGTACATAACAAGCATATTAAACATCCATCATTCTCTTAATGCACAATGGTAGTCATATCAGGAATGTAGTATTTGGGCCAAGCACACTCTTAAAGGGAACCAACCACCCCCAATGACCCCCCGGACTAATAATATCGTTCCCTACTTGCAGCACATACATGTGCTGCAATGTTTTTTGCTAAAAAAACTGCTTTTTATAACTTAAGATAATGCTTTTGAAACTTTATACCGAAGGGACGGGTGGGCGTAACTTACATGTGGCTAAAGCCGAGATTCTGCTGCCATTCATCCTGCTGTGCTCGTCACATCAGTAACGGCCAGCCCTTTTTGCAGCGTCCCAGGCTGGTGCACGGGATGTCATGCCCGTGCACACGTCATCATCTACAGCCGGAAGCGAGCGCGCGCTCTGACTTCCTGCGCTCGGCTGTGGAAGTCAGAGCGCGCGCTCGCTTCCCGGCTGTAGATGATGACGTGTGCACGGGCATGACATCCCGTGCACCAGCCTGGGACGCTGCAAAAAGGGCTGGCCGTTACTGATGTGACGAGCACAGCAGGATGAATGGCAGCTGCAACCCGGCTTTAGCACCATGTAAGTTACGCCCACCCGTCCCTTCGGTATAAAGTTTCAAAAGCATTATCTTAAGTTATAAAAAGCAGTTTTTGTAGCAAAAAACCTTGCAGCACATGTATGTGCTGCAAGTAGGGAACGATATTATTAGTCCGGGGGGGTCATTGGGGGTGGTTGGTTCCCTTTAATATCACAGGGATCCCTTACAATTCCCTAAGGTCATAGTGCTTTAGCCCTATATTACTCCCACTATCCATCTACATCAATTTCAGCTTATTAAGATGTTTCTATCTCTTACTACAAGGCAAGGTTCATACCTGTTTGTATGCACGATCAGCGTCTGTGGTCCCTCCTCCCCTACAGCTGTTTCGCTACCCGCTTCTTCCGGGGGGCGTATCCTATCTTCTAAGCTGCCAAAAAATATGGGAAGCAAGGTGTACCACAGTCTGCGCTGCTGAGTCCACAAAATCACCTGGGATGCAAGATGTTATAGCAGTATACTTCTTTATTCCGTCCTACGCGTTTCGGCGCCCTTCCTGGCACCTTCCTCAGGGATATTTGTTCAACAATTGTGTATTTGGACCTATTGTATTGAAATATAGTGGGATAGTTATGATTATTGTAGTCAATAAATTGGTGTAGGGATGTTTATCTTGGTAGGATAATATATTATAGTATATGATTTGTTAATTTAATGAATATAGTGATTTATACCCAATTATGTATGAGGTTAATATATTAAATATATAAGCGTATGGGAATATATTATGGGTTTAGCACTGTGTGCACTATAAGGGGTTAATTGTGATGAATTTTTATTATATTTATATGCACTTTAATACTGTAATAGATTTATTGTTACTATAAATACAGGGTGTTATTCATATTGAATAAATCTGATATATATATTGGGTTTATCATAGATAGTTATATATTATGGGTTTCATATTATATTTATAGGGGTATTTAATCATCATTTTATAGGTTAGTTAATAGTGATTGGCAATAATCATTATGGCATGATAATATTATAATGGGTCTGGCGTTATAAATTTTGAATAACTATGTTTGAACCAACTAATGATGACAATGGTAGTTATAACAGGTATTTATTGTGGCTGTTATAAAGTTATTTTATGAATAAAGCATGTTAAAACAGATTGTTATAGGAGATTCCGGGATATTACATGGTGTTGGTGAGGATATGATATGCGCAAGCGCCATCTCCATAGTAATGAAAGAAACAACACGCGTCACCGGCGATTATTCCTGTGCGCATGCGCCATCACCAGTGCAGTGAGCACAACGAGTCAGCGGCACATGTGACCGGCGCTTGGGATCCGCGTCACGCCGCAGACACGTTTGGCCAATTAGAGACTGCGCTCTTGAGTGATGTCACAGCGCTAATTAGTGAGAAGTTGCCTGGTGATTGTGACGTGGCGGCAGGTGATTGGGTACAGCGATTAAGAAAAAGCCCCAGCTTATAAGATAGGATACGCCCACCGGAAGAAGCGGGTAGCGAAACAGCTGTAGGGGAGGAGGGACCACAGACGCTGATCGTGCATACAAACAGGTATGAACCTTGCCTTGTAGTAAGAGATAGAAACATCTTAATAAGCTGAAATTGATGTAGATGGATAGTGGGAGTAATATAGGGCTAAATCACTATGACCTTAGGGAATTGTAAGGGATCCCTGTGATATTAAGTGATTAAGAGTGTGCTTGGCCCAAATACTACATTCCTGATATGACTACCATTGTGCATTAAGAGGATGATGGATGTTTAATATGCTTGTTATATACATGCGCTTGTACTGAGGCAATGATGTTAATTATACTATTGTTTTGTAAACATATGTTCAGTCTCTGTTGTGTTCCCCCGGAGGGAATGTTCTGAATTTTAATGTATTTTTTAATTTTATGAAGTAATAAAGGATAATTTAATAATTATCTGTATTGTGGAATCTTTCCTTAAGATTAGGGGTAAACCTGATCTTTTTTGGCGTGTTGTAATGTCTGTATACTCTTTGGCGTCTTCCCCTGCCTAGGATCAAACCATGTACCATGCATGTGTGGCGCCCCACTAAGAGTCTGTCACAAAAGGGTACTGCACCCCTGACTGAAGGTGCCGTATTCTTTGTTTTAGTAATGAGTAAAATAAGTCTGAAGCTCCGGCACCACATGCAACACTTAGTGTTAGAGGACCAATTAGACGCCCTTTACTAGGGTAACGGGTCCTGGTGGGAGGAGAGGCTAGGTTATAAAGCAGTGGGGAAAGCAGCAAAGAGTTAGATCAAGCAAGGAGTTAGTGAAGGAGTGAAGGAGTGAAGAAGTCAAGTGCAGAGAAGAGTTCAAGTTAGAACAAGAGAGTGCAAGAAGGGAGCTGCAAAAGATCAGGGCAGCAGATGAAGCAGAGCTGGAGAGCTACAGAGAAACAGAGAGAAGCTAACGGGGAGGGCACCTCTACCTGGTGACCCAGAAGAGAAAGGGGACAAGAATAGAATGGGCAACTGAATGCCCTAGCCCAGTCCAAACCTGGAGTACCGGCACTGAAGTGGTCCAGTCGGCTACAACCCTGAACCACAAACCCGGAGTGGTCGATGTCTTCGTAGGAGCACGACCCACCAGTCCTAAGACCAGCGCAGTCTACACCCGTAGCACCAACAATTAAGAGCCAGGGACCGTGGGGTGAAAGACGGCGGAAACCCAAGAGAGAGCGCTCAGTGCTACCACACAGGTATAGCAAGGGCAGCAGAGCAAGGGACAGAGCGTGATAGTGAAGGAACACCAGTGGAGCTTCAGAGGGACACTATTCATTACCAGAACCACCCGGTCCACTACTCTGCAACAAGAACTGCATTACCTTGTATGCCTGCAGAATACCAGAGTAAATACCCGTTCAGAGCGAGCAGCGTGTCAGTGTGTTCTTCCTTGAACTGTGATTTACCTGCCTTGCTCCACAGTGACTGTGCTGCCGTACTCCACCATCGATTACTACTTCCAACACCCTGGGGACCCCGCTCTTCCTGTAGGGAGCCACTCCATCTTGCTGCCGCCCATCACCCCGGAGGTTCCAGCAGTGCCAGTGCCAACACCGGAATCTACAGGTGGCGTCACGAACATACTTCTTTATTTTATTTTTCCCTTTTCCTTCGACCACCAGGGCCACAGCCTCAGGCACCGCCACCCGTGACCTCCAGACCGCGACTGAGATCTAAGTCCTCTGGCCTGGGTGAGTCACATGGTCAGACACAGCCACAACACAGTACACAGAAGGGGCACATATATAAGATTATCTCAGCACAGGAAAAAAATGTTTAAACACATCCAATTGTGGAACATATTATTATGTCAAGATCTATTAATTAAAATGAACGGCAACATTTCCTTTGTTCATGGGAAAACCCCTTTAATAAATTAATTCAGGGGTGCAGTAAATATATTGACAATACATTGATTCACACAATTTTATTCCATTTGACAGTGAAGATAAAAATATTTAAATTTCACCTCTAAAATATTGTTAAAGCACTATATTTCACAAGGGTAAATGATTAGTTATACAATTTCTGCAGAATATGGCGATACCCTATATGTGACTGTACACTACTTTATATTTGATGTTTGGAATGCAGATTTTCCTACTTATTGTTTGTAGACTCTATGCAGAGTTCTTAAGTGCAAAAACAGCAAAAAATAAATAAAAATAAAAAGAACCCTCAAGTTACCCCATTTGGAAATTAAAACCTTCTGGGTATTCCTCTAAAGGTATTTTGAACATTATGATTCAATGGGAATTTTCAAGAAACAAGCTGTTATGCACAAATGGGAACCCTCACGGGGAAAAACGGCCATATCTCATGACTACTGCACTGACTCAACTGGTTCTTGTACAGCCTTACAGTTGTGGCCAAAAGTATTGACACCCCTGCAATTCTGTCAGATAATACTCAGTTTCTTCCTGAAAATGATTGCAATCACAAATTCTTTGGTATTATTATCTTCATTTAATTTGTCTTCAAAGAAAAAACACAAAAAGAATTGTCCTAAAGCCAAATTGGATATAATTCCACACCAAACATAAAAAAGGGGGTGGACAAAAGTATTGGCACTGCTAGAAAAATCATGTGATGCTTCTCTAATTTGTGTAATTAACAGCACCTGTAACTTACCTGTGGCACCTAACAGGTGTTGGCAATAACTAAATCACACCTGCAGCCAGTTGACATGGATTAAAGTTGACTCAACCTCTGTCCTGTGTCCTTGTGTGTACCACATTGAGCATGGAGAAAAGAAAGAAGACCAAAGAACTGTCTGAGGACTTGAGAAACCAAATTGTGAGGAAGCATGAGCAATCTCAAGGCTACAAGTCCATCTCCAAAGACCTGAATGTCCCTGTGTCTACCGTGCGCAGTGTCATCAAGAAGTTTAAAGCCCATGGCGCTCTGGCTAACCTCCCTAGATGTGGACGGAAAAGAAAAATTGACAAGAGATTTCAACACAAGATTGTACGGATGGTGGATAAAGAACCTCGACTAACATCCAAACAAGTTCAAGCTGCCCTGCAGTCCGAGGGTACAACAGTGTCAACCCGTACTATCTGTCGGCGTCTGAATGAAAAGGAACTGTATGGTAGGATACCCAGGAAGACCCCATTTCTTACCCCGAGACATAAAAAAGCCAGGCTGGAGTTTGCCAAAACTTACCTGAGAAAGCCTAAAACATTTTGGAAGAATGTTCTCTCTTTTTGGGCAAAGGCATCAACATAGAGTTTACAGGAGAAAAAAAGAGGCATTCAAAGAAAAGAACACGGTCCCTACAGTCAAACATAAAAATAGGGGGGGGAACAAGAGGCGCAATAGTGCCCTATCACTAGTGACACTAATGTATGCGGTGGGTATGAATTCACTCACCTAGCACAGTTGTGAGACCCACAACTGGTGTAAAAAATAAATCCTAGACAAAACATCTGTGGGCAGATCAGCACTGACACTGGGCGGCTTAGGGAATCTGTGGATTCTGTCAATGACCACACTGTCCTGTGAGACAGCAGGCAACATGGCCGAGATGAATTCCTTCAGAAAACTGCGGAGTTCTCCAGAAGGCACCCCCTCAGGTATACCGCGGATCTGGACATTGTTGCACCGGGATCGATCTTCCAGGTCCAGTGCTTTGGAGAAGACTTTCTCCAGCTTATGCTGCAGTTGTTCATGGGAGTCCAGCAACTCATTACTCATTAGGGACCTCACCAGCTCTGCCATTTTGGTCTCAAGGTGGTCCGTTCAGGTGCCCAGCTCTGTGACCTCCCCTTTTAGATCAGCCACCATCTCCTTCATATCATTCTGAAGGGAGACTCTCAGGGCTGCTAAGAGTTCCTTCATAGCCCCTTTTGTAAGCAGGGCTTCCCGCATGTCAGAGTTCACAGAGATCTCCGAGGCTGGTGAGTCACGCCTGGAAGCGCAGGCTGAGCGAGGAGGAGGCGCCATGTTTGCAGGGGCAGTGGGAGTCACACGGCTGCTGGTAAAGTAATCGAAGACCCACTTGGGAAAGAATAGGGGGGGGAACAAGAGGCGCAATAGTGCCCTATCACTAGTGACACTAATGTATGTGGTGGGTATGAATTCACTCACCTAGCACAGTTGTGAGACCCACAACTGGTGTAAAAGCATTTGGCATTAAATGCAGCTGCTGCAGGACTTCCACCTTCCACATGCACGTGGGAATCATCCAGAAGTTACCTCAGGGGAAATGGTGTGTCAGTGTCCGCGCTGCTGAAATCCCAAGAAAACGATCCGGAAACCATATGTCTTCCCTGAGGAAGACACTAGGACAGTGTTGAAACGCGTAGGAAAGGAATAAATGGATGATTGATGCAACCTACATATGGTTTCCGGATCGTTTTCTTGGGATTTCAGCAGCGCGGACACTGATACACCATTTCCCCTGAGGTAACTACAGTCAAACATGGCGGAGGTTCCCTGATGTTTTGGGGTTGCTTTGCTGCCTCTGGCACTGGACTGCTTGACCGTGTGCATGGTATTATGAAGTCTGAAGACTACCAACAAATTTTGCAGCATAATGTAGGGCCCAGTGTGAGAAAGCTGGGTCTCCCTCAGAGGTCATGGGTCTTCGAGCAGGACAATGATCCAAAGCACACTTGAAAAAGCACTAGAAAATGTCTTTAGAGAAAGCACTGGAGACTTCTAAGGTGGCCAGCAATGAGTCCAGACCTGAATCCCATAGAACACCTGAGATCTAAAAATGGCAGATTGGAGAAGGCACCTTCAAATATCAGGGACCTGGAGCAGTTTGCCAAAGAAGAATGGTCTAAAATTCCAGCAGAGCATTGTAAGAAGAAACTCATTGATGGTTACCGGAAGCGGTTGATCGCAGTTATTTTGGCTAAAGGTTGTGCAAGCAAGTATTAGGCTGAGGGTGCCAATACTTTTGTCTGGCCCATTTTTGGAGTTTTGTGTGAAATGTACAATGTCATGCTTTTTGCTTCATTCTTTTTTGTGTTTTTTCATTGAAGACAAATTAAATGAAGATAATAATACCAAAGAATCATTTTCAAGAAGAAACTGAGTATTATTTGACAGATTTGCAGGGGTGTCAATACTTTTGGCCACAACAGTATGTTCTTAGCTATTCGGTCCCTGGTGGCGCATGCATGGACTGGAACAACCCTAACCGGAAAACTAGCATATAACAGCTCGGACCTGGATGCCTAATAGGCTGTCGAGCATTCCTTGTACCTCCTTAGGAACCAGTGAGAGGTGCAAAGCATTATAACCCTGAATAAGGAAAAATATGCAGAGATAAAAGAGATTCTAAGTGAGAAAACATAAATCATGGATACAAAGTAGAAAAAGTTAAGTACCACTGCAAAAAAAGGAAAGCCTCCTTCTATCTAACTCTTGGCAGGAGAAAGGAGAAGGAAATCAGACTTTGCCAGAAAAGATAATAAACCTAGCTGGTCTCCATCTGACTGGCATTAATCCTTGGCAGTATGGTTAGAACTCCAAGCAGGATTCACATTGGAATATAGCCAGGGAAGAAGACCAGGACGGGATAGGTATAACTAATCACACTCGCAATGTGTTAGGACAGACGAAATGATAAATGAAAACACTTGATGACGGAAAAGAATGAAATAAAGGTAAAAGATAAACCAGTATTAGGAAAGTGACTGAGCTTGCTGATTACACTGCAAAGGGTCGCTGGATCGAATCCTGAGGCATGCATTGGAAGCTTGCAGAGTGAATATTGCAAATAAGCCATTGTAGGGCTTAATACATTGTCCCCAATTTGTATCTCTGGAACTGAAATGAAGTAAAATCAAGGGTTCAAAATAAAAAATCGATACTCACCTCTCTAATCCATCCAGCGACGCTTCCAGCAGTGCCTACCTGTCGGAGATGTGATCCCGGCAGCGTTTCCTGGTGAAATGACAAGTTATTGCGACAACTCGTCATGTGACCGGAAACTGCTGCCGAGATTATGACATCACTGCAGGTTCTACAGGCCCTCACTAGTAGTGAATAGTATTGAGGACTGCGGTCACATGACGAGTTATCGCGATAACTCGTCATGTGACCGGAAACCGCTGCCGAGATTATGACGTCACCACAGGTCCTACAGGCCCTCACTGGTAGTGAATAGTAGTATAGCTAAGTATAAGCCGAGGCCCCTAATTTAACCCTTCAAAACTAGGGAGACTTATTTACTCGAGTATAAGCCTAGGGGGGGAAATGAAGCAGACTCTCATCACGGTATACAGCCCCTCTCATTATGATAAATGGCCCCCAATTACTGGTATATAATCCCCCATCACTGGTATATAGGACCTCCATCACTGGTATACAGCTCCCCCCCAATCAGACGTTACAGCCCCCCATCAGTGGTATATACAGGCCCCCCATCAGTGGTATATACAGGCCCCCATCAGTGGAATATACAGGCCCCCCTCAGAGTTATATACAGGCCCCCTTCAGTGGTATATACAGGCCCCCCTCAGTGGTATACAGCCCCATTAGTGGTATATATAGGCCCCCTTCAGTGGTATATACAGGCCCCCACATCAGTAGTATATACAGGCCCCCCCTCAGTGGTATATACAAGCCCCCCTCAGTGGTATATACAGGCCCCCCTCAGTGGTATATACAGGCCCCCATTAGTGGTATATAAAGCCCCCATCAGTGGTATATACAGGCCCCCATCAGTGGTATATACAGGCCCCCCATCAGTGGTATATACAAGCCCCCCCTCAGTGGTATATACAGGACCCCCTCAGTGGTATATACAGGCCTCCCTCAGTGGTATACAGCCCCCCATCAGTGGTATATACAGGCCCCCTTCAGCGGTATATACAAGCCCCCCCATCAGTAGTATATACTGCCCCCCCCCTTAGTGGTATATACAGGCAGGGCCGGCGTCAGCACCCGGCGTACCCGGGCAAGTGCCGGGGCCCTGGCATGGCTCAGGGGCCCATCGCCGCCCGGCCGCATAGTGCCGGTATTCTTTTTTTTTTTTACCGGCGCAGTACGGTGCCTTGTTCAACCCTGATGCTGGCCGCTAGCCCCCGCTCTGCCCCCCCTTCCGACCCATCACTTCCGTTTTATTTGCGTTCCGCACTGTGGAACGCATAGAAGAGGCGCCTCCGCCCCTTTACTTCCTTTTCCTTTGCGGTCCACAATGTGGAATGCACCGCATAGAAGAGGAGGAAGACGAGTATTCATTCACCCATCTTCCTCACCCTCAGATTGCAAGTGAGATTGGCTGGGGTCCGGGACGGCGGGATTCTATGCAGGCCCCCTTGACGCTGTGTACTTTTCACTTTACAGGGGCTCCTGAGCGCTGGCCCCCGCCCCCACACCCTCTCCCTCCTAACCTGAGCGGCGGCAGCAGCAGATCTTTACTTCCTGCACTGAAAGATATCTGCTGCTGCAAACTACAGACAGACGCTGCAATCAGCATCTGCCAGCTGCTGCTCAGGTTAGGCGGGAGAGAGGGGGTGCGTGGGGGGGTTAGGCCAGCACTCAGGGTCTCCCTGCCTGGGGCAAATGTGCACAGGGGCCCCCTGCCTGGGGCAATTGTGCACAGGGTCCCCCTGCCTGGGGCAATTGTGCACAGGGTCCCCCTGTCTGGGGCAATTGTGCACAGGGTCCCCCTGCCTGGGGCAATTGTGCACAGGGTCCCCCTGCCTGGGGCAATTGTGCACAGGGGCCCCCTGCCTGGGGCAAATGTGCACAGGGGCCCCCTGCCTGGGTCAAATGTGCACAGGGGCCCCCTGCCTGGGGCAAATGTGCACAGGGGCCCCCTGCCTGGGGCAATTGTGCACAGGGTCCCCCTGCCTGGGGCAAATGTGCACAGGGTCCCCCTGCCTGGGGCAAATGTGCACAGGGGTCCCCTGCCTGGGGCAATTGTGCACAGGGGTCCCCTGCCTGGGGCAATTGTGCACAGGGGCCCCCTGCCTGGGGCAATTGTGCACAGGGGCCCCCTGCCTGGGGCAATTGTGCACAGGGGCCCCCTGCCTGGGGCAATTGTGCACAGGGGCCCCCTGCCTGGGGCAATTGTGCACAGGGGGACAGTGATTGAATAATACTGCTATACAGTCAGTGTGAACTATTGCTTACATTGATCAAATAATACCACTACACAGTCATTGTACAGTGAATGAGAATCATTGCTTACAGTGAATAATATCGCCATACAGTCACTGTGCAGTGAATGAGAATCGTTGCTTACAGTGATTAATACCGCCATACAGTCACTGTGCAGTAAATGAGAACCGTTGCTTACAGTGAATAATATCGCCATACAGTCACTGTGCAGTGAATGAGAATCGTTGCTTACAGTGATTAATACCGCCATACAGTCACTGTGCAGTGAATGAGAATCGTTGCTTACAGTGATTAATACCGCCTTAGTCACTGTGCAGTGAATGAGAATCGTTGCTTACAGTGATTAATACCGCCATACAGTCACTGTGCAGTGAATGAGAACCATTGCTTACAGTGATTAATACCGCCATACAGCACTGTGCAGTGAATGAGAATCGTTGCTTACAGTGATTAATACCGCCTTAGTCACTGTGCAGTGAATGAGAATCGTTGCTTACAGTGATTAATATCGCCATACAGTCACTGTGCAGTGAATGAGAATCGTTGCTTACAGTGATTAATACCACCATACAGTCACTGTGCAGTGAATGAGAATCGTTGCTTACAGTGATTAATACCGCCATACAGTCACTGTGCAGTGAATGAGAACCGTTGCTTACAGTGAATAATATCGCCATACAGTCACTGTGCAGTGAATGAGAATCGTTGCTTACAGTGATTAATACCGCCATACAGTCACTGTGCAGTGAATGAGAATCGTTGCTTACAGTGATTAATACCGCCTTAGTCACTGTGCAGTGAATGAGAATCGTTGCTTACAGTGATTAATACCGCCATACAGTCACTGTGCAGTGAATGAGAACCGTTGCTTACAGTGATTAATACCGCCATACAGTCACTGTGCAGTGAATGAGAACCGTTGCTTACAGTGATTAATACCGCCATACAGTCACTGTGCAGTGAATGAGAATCGTTGCTTACAGTGATTAATACCGCCATACAGTCACTGTGCAGTGAATGAGAATCGTTGCTTACAGTGATTAATACGCCATACAGTCACTGTGCAGTGATGTTCTATAGTGATAATATCCGCACATAACAGTCACTGTGAGCAGTGAATGAGAACGTTGCTTACAGTGATTAATACCGCCATACAGTCACTGTGCAGTGAATGAGAATCGTTGCTTACAGTGATTAATACGCCATAGTCACTGTGCAGTGAAAGAGAATCGTTGCTTACAGTGATTAATACCCCATTTAAGTCACTGTGCAGTGAATGAAACCGTTGCTTACAGTGATAACCGCCATACAGTACACTGTGCAGTACATGGAATCGTTACTTACAGTGATTAATACCGCCTAGTCACTGGCAGTGAATGAGAATCGTTGCTTACAGTGATTAATATCGCCATACAGTCACTGTGCAGTGAATGAGAACCGTTGCTTACAGTGATTAATACCACCATAAGTCACTGTGCAGTGAATGAGAATCGTTGCTTACAGTGATTAATACCGCCATACAGTCACTGTGCAGTGAATGAGAACCGTTGCTTACAGTGAATAATATCGCCATACAGTCACTGTGCAGTGAATGAGAATCGTTGCTTACAGTGATTAATACCGCCATACAGTCACTGTGCAGTGAATGAGAATCGTTGCTTACAGTGATTAATACCGCCTTAAGTCACTGTGCAGTGAATGAGAATCGTTGCTTACAGTGATTAATACCGCCATACAGTCACTGTGCAGTGAATGAGAATCGTTGCTTACAGTGATTAATACCGCCATACAGTCACTGTGCAGTGAATGAGAAATGTTGCTTAAGTGAATAATACCGCCATACAGTCACTGTGCAGTGAATGAGAACCGTTGCTTACAGTGATTAATACCGCCATACAGTCACTGTGCAGTGAATGAGAACCGTTGCTTACAGTGATTAATACCGCCATACAGTCACTGTGCAGTGAATGAGAATCGTTGCTTACAGTGATTAATACCGCCTAGTCACTGTGCAGTGAATGAGAATCGTTGCTTACAGTGATTAATATCGCCATACAGTCACTGTGCAGTGAATGAGAATCGTTGCTTACAGTGAATAATACCGCCATACAGTCACTGTGCAGTGAATGAGAATCGTTGCTTACAGTGAATAATATCGCCATACAGTCACTGTGCAGTGAATGAGAATCGTTGCTTACAGTGATTAATACCAGCCAGTCACTGTGCAGTGAATGAGAATCGTTGCTTACAGTGAATAATATCGCCATACAGTCACTGTGCAGTGAATGAGAATCGTTGCTTACAGTGATTAATACCACCATACAGTCACTGTGCAGTGAATGAGAACCGTTGCTTACAGTGATTAATACCGCCATACAGTCACTGTGCAGTGAATGCTTATAGTGATTAATACCGCCATACAGTCACTGTGCAGTGAATGAGAATCGTTGCTTACAGTGATTAATACCGCCATACAGTCACTGTGCAGTGAATGAGAACCGTTGCTTACAGTGAATAATATCGCCATACAGTCACTGTGCAGTGAATGAGAATCGTTGCTTACAGTGATTAATACCGCCTTACAGTCACTGTGCAGTGAATGAGAATCGTTGCTTACAGTGATTAATACCGCCATACAGTCACTGTGCAGTGAATGAGAACCGTTGCTTACAGTGAATAATATCGCCATACAGTCACTGTGCAGTGAATGAGAATCGTTGCTTACAGTGATTAATACCGCCATACAGTCACTGTGCAGTGAATGCTTATAGTGATTAATACCGCCATACAGTCACTGTGCAGTGAATGAGAATTGTTGCTTACAGTGATTAATACCGCCATACAGTCACTGTGCAGTGAATGAGAACCGTTGCTTACAGTGAATAATATCGCCATACAGTCACTGTTGCAGTGAATGAGAATCGTTGCTTACAGTGATTAATACCGCCATACAGTCACTGTGCAGTGAATGAGAACGTTGCTTACAGTGAATAATATCGCCATACAGTCACTGTGCAGTGAATGAGAATCGTTGCTTACAGTGATTAATACTGCCATACAGTCACTGTGCAGTGAATGAGAATCGTTGCTTACAGTGATTAATACCGCCATACAGTCACTGTGCAGTGAATGAGAATCGTTGCTCACAGTGTTTGAATAATATAAATATACAGTCGCTGTGCAGTGAATGAGAATCGTTGCTCACAGTGTTTGAATAATATAAATATACAGTCACTGTGCAGTGACTAATTAATATGGTTTCCGATGACTGAATAATGCCATCATACAACCCCTTTGTTACTAACATACGGTGGTTAGAAAACAGATGAGTCCTGCACACAAAGAACAGGTCTGTAGGAGCCTGTTCACACCGCCAGCATACTTGTAAACAAAAAGCTAAATGCGACCAAAAACAACAGTACGCTGCAGTAAAAGTATTAAATGCAAGTGCAGTATAAAAAGTATAACAAATACAGGGTACTTAGTCTATCCGTTTTTTTTGCGCAAAAAAAGTTATATCAAGCCACGTCACTAACTTAAAAGTGTACCCATCTCTGACGCGGTCCTAACTGTTGTATTAAAAACCTGACTAGTGTGTATACTTACCAGTGAGCAGGAGCCAGAAAGGACAGTGTCTGAAATGGACTGAAGGCGACGGGGCTCTATGTGTGCAGGGCCCAGAGAGGGGCGGGAACTCCATCTCTTGCAAAGCAAGAGGCAATTAATTAGAAAACAGATGAGTCCTGCACACAAAGAACAGGTCTGTAGGAGCCTGTTCACACCGCCAGCATAATTGTAGGAGCCAGAAAGGACAGTGTCTGAAATGGACTGAAGCCGACGGGGCTCTATGTGAGCCAGAAAGGACAGTGTCTGAAATGGACTGAAGGCGACGGGGCTCAAGCCAGAAAGGACAGTGTCTGAAATGGACTGAAGGCCATACGGTGGTGACTTAATGTTACATTTATACCGTGACAGGACTATATCACCATATTGTCACTTATATCACACTGATGGAATAAAACAACCATACAGTGAGCCTCATGATGAGCTTATATGACTAAATAATACCACTATACAGTAAACACCAGTCTGGGTCTACATGGAGGCTGCTGCTGGGCGTGTTTGGAGGCTGCTGCCGGGCGTGTTTGGAGTCTGCTGCCGGGCGTGTTTGGAGTCTGCTGCCGGGCGTGTTTGGAGTCTGCTGTCGGGCGTATTTGGAGGCTGCTGCCGGGCGTGTTTGGAGGCTGCTGCCGGGCGTGTATGGAGGCTGCTGCTGGGCTGCCACATCCTCCAAATAATATATACAGCCCGCAGCCTCTATATATTATAGATTCAAAGCCCACAGCCTCTATATTATATATACAGCCGGGCAGTCTCCATACTATAAATACAGTCCAGCACTCTCCATATTATATCTACAGCCCTGCACAGCTTCTATTCTATATACAGCCCACCCAGGAGCCTGTATATTATATATATACAGCCTTCAGTTTCTATATTGTATTCGTTAATCGTATGTGTTAAAGGGGCCCACTGACACTGTTTCGCCCGGGGCCCACAAAAACCTGGAGCCGGCCCTGTATACAGGCCCCACTTGCTGCCGCACACCTGTAAAATAATACATCATTCATACTTATCCCTGTCGCTCTGTCACCACGCGTCCTCCGGTCTTCTTCCTGCTTGAGCCCGGATTTTATTCCTGTGGCGGGCGCAGCAGCGATGACATCATTGCTTCTGCGCCGGTCACATGACGCCGGGTACAAGCAGGAAGAAGACCGGAAGACGCGCGGTGACAGAGCGACAGGGATAGGTATGAATGATGTATTCTTTTACAGGTGTGGTGCAGCAAGTGCGGCCTGTATATACCACTCATGGGGGAATGCATACATGGTGCAATGTAATATGCACCGCTCCCCCTGCCGCTGATGGACAGGGGGATGCAGTGCATATTGCATTGCACTAATGAGCGGGGGCACATGACCACCCGTTCCTATTGCAGCCTAACCACCCACCTCCTCTAGCCTCCGGACACCGCCCCCCCACACTGCCACTTTACAATGGCTCGAGTATAAGCCGAGGGGGGGCAATTTTCAGCACAATTTTTGGGCTGAAAAACTCGGCTTATACTCGAGTATATACGGTAAACTTGTTCTCCTCACAAAAATGAACTGTGGGTTACTTCACCTTTGCACACACATAACCTGCTTCTCACCAAAGGTAAGTCTTTCTTTCTCTCTGCTAATGAGAGTTTTATACAGGCAAGTAATACATCTTTACCCCCTTGGGTTATTTGGCACTTGTCACTTTATGATAACTTTTGAGAGGTTCATTGTGGGGCTTATAATGGTAGGTTGTGTAGCTCTATGCATGATGCATGTCAACGGATGATTAATTCTCTCTGTAAATGATTGTTTGTACCAAGTGGGGTAATTCCTGCCCTGTATACTTTGTATATCTCCATTTTTTTACCATGTTTTGGTTATAATTAATAAATAAAATTACTATTTTGATTGATTTGGCCTGACTCCTGGGTTTGGCTTTTGGAATTGTGTTGTATTGGAGGGCCTTATATTTGGATTGAGGGTAACCCCTATTTTGAATTGGGGGTAATGAGAGTTTTGGTCACTGAAGAGTGGGCTTTCAGGTTAAATGTGTGGCGCCCCACAAAGCAGGCGACACAGAGGGGTACTGCACCCATAAAAGTGGTGCAGATATCCCAGCTGCAAGTAGATTACAGGATGATGGGTGGAACCCATACACAAGCACCCCCACACTAGATCACGCAGTGGGAGGGAACCCGGGAGGGTATTTAGTCACTTCCAGGGGGAGAAAGGAGGTCTTTGCTTGAAGGAGCTCTGGACAGTTCCAGTCAGCCAGGCAGCGGGCCTGAGGGAGGAAGACGGGTTCCTTGGCTGAGGACCCAGGGAGAGGGAAAGCTATCCTAGGCGCAGACAGCCAGCCTGGGGGAGAGAGGGACTTCAGGAGTCCAACCCTGGCAGAATAACGGGCACCGGAGCCCGCACCTGTGGGATCCTCCAAGGACCACAGAGAATCCGACGAACTAGGGGTATATCTATATACAGCCCAGAATCTCAAGCAACCAAAAGAGGGAATCAGACACAGCAAGGCAAAGCCGCAGTGTTAAGAGAAGGTTACCCGACGGGACCAAGAGAGAGAGACAGCAGGAGGCCAAATCCGCTTTATGGGGTCAGACTTCACACCAAATTACTGGGAAGCAGGGAAGATTTGGAAGAGAGAAAGGCACACGCTGAGGGTTCCATCCGGCTACCTGTGATCTGCTTGCAGCCACCCGTTAATTACTTGTCTGATAACATCTACTGCACTGAACTGTAACGATTGCTGCCAAAGTCTCAGTAAAGTACCCGGGGTGAAGCGACTTCGACTCTGCTGCATTTTCTTTCTATGAACTTATTCCTTTTACAGGATTGCTGCCCTGGAGGTCCCAGTCCTGCCTGCTTGCTGAGGACTACAACATCTCAGCCGCAATACCACCAACCTCCGAAGGACTGTGGCGGCGCTGGTGCTACTTCACCAGAAACTGCAGGTGGTGTCATGACAACCATAGACTTGTAAATAATCCTTTGTACATAAACCCCTTTTTCAAGAGAATCGTCCCCCGGGATACAGGATCAGGTGCGGCTGCCATTCTCCATGACACAGTTATCCCCTTCTGCCACCTGATACCCGAGTACCCCATACCCTAGGGCGACACATCTCTCTTTCTGGCTCACGAATAGGATATCGTGCCCGGTACCACCGATTACTGTGCGCCTTGATCTTGGACTTGGACTTAAAACAAACTTTTTCTGCCATTGCTTGGCGCCAAAAATGGATTCCCGCCATTACCGCAGGAGGACCCAAGATGGTGCCGTAGCCATGTACTAAACACCATGTGCAGGCCCGGGGGCGTGCCTCAGCCCCTAGAAGAAGGAGGACCAAGACTGAGGCGCCAAAAAGTGTGTCCGCCCTGATTGCCATCAATCAATCAGGGGGGCGGCCTACAGGGAATGCCCACCCATAAGAAGACAAACCGAAGAGAAGGACAGAAACAACAAGACTCCTTTGTACCCAGCAGCATGGCGGCACCCCGGTGGAGAGACATTGTGCGAGAGTTGGAGGAGCAGACCCGCGCCGAGCAGGGCTACCCGTCAGCGGCGTTCCTCTTGACGATGGAGGGGGATGCTGACCACTGGCAGGATGCTTTCACCCGGCTCCGCCAAGAAATGGAACAGACATTGACTTGGGTGTGTTGGCGGTGGAGTGCCGAGCGGACATTTGAACTGTCCCCTAGGAGAATGACCCGCGAGGCACGGGAGGCGGCGGTGGCCGAACGAGCGGTTGAAGAGTACCACGCCTCCTTACCACCCGTACCACCACCTGTCCAGACCCAGGACACGGGGGTCCAGACTGAGCCCCAGACCTCACCACCATCCCGGGACAGCAGTTGTCTCTGGCTGGAGGCAGCTCAACCACCCCTAACTGCACCAGATGTGGAAGTCGAGGAGGAGTTCTACGACGGCACCGACGAGGAACCGTACGGAGCCTCGGGAGGGAGCACTCCAGAAGTGGCATGGTGGACCGCATGGCAGCAGCACCAGCAAGGAGTTCCCACCATATTAGGCTCCACAGAGACGCGAGTAACACCAAGAGTCTCCAGCAGCAGCTCGCCACCCCCGCAGTAACAGTTGCTGCAATGCACCCGGCCAGCCATGGATGAACGAGACCAGGTGGCGATGCAACGGTGACGAGAGGATTGGTATCAGTGAGAGCGGGCAACAAGGAGACTCCGCGAGTAAGCCAGAGCCCAGCCCCCACTTCCAATAGAACTCAGAAAAACAGGAACAGTTATCTCCGTCTACCAGGAGGATGGATGGGGTTTCCTACGTGAACTAGGACTCATAGACGATGTTTTCTTTTCCCAGCGGAATGTGGAATCATTCCTGCGCAAAGGACACCCACGGCGCGACTTATACAGAGGTGAGCAGGTAACCTATGAATGCTACCCTGGCCCATTAGGATGGTTTGCAATTAGAATCTCCTGTGCAGAAATCTAATTGAACTAACAATAGACTCCCGTAGCGAGATATTGCCCCTGTATATAGCCCCTCACCTTTTCAACAACCAGCCCCTTTCCTTTTGAATAATGTGTGTCCCCGCTTGTCCTACTCTGAAGACTCAAAGACTTTTATATTTGAACTGTCCTTCCCTTGTTTTACTTAATGATGTGTGTGATAACACACACTGGACTGTGCTGGACTAAAGATTACCGCTGGGCCCGCATACCTAGTACCAGTCCCGTTGGGCTGAGGTAATAATGTGCCTTTTATATGTGTAACGTTCCAAGTAATGAGCCTCCCAGCAATGGGAAGAAATTTAAGCTTGCTTGTTGTAAATAGTTACCCGTTGATGTTGATGATTAACGTATAAAAATGTTTTTCGCTTCCCGGTAGACAAGTACTAATACTCGCGGACGAGTATATTCAATCAAGGGGGTATGTGGCGCCCCGCAAAGCAGGCGACACAAAGGGGTACTACACCCATAAAAGCCGTCCCCTGGGATACGGGATCAGGCGTGGCCGCCATTCCCCGTGACACAGTTAACCCCTTCTGCCGCCTGATACCCGAGTACCCCATACCCTGGGGCGACACAAATGCCTTAATTGTCGTGACTCTATATGACGAGAATGATCCTTACCCTGCTCATTACTGAACCGGTGAGCTATTCCAGCTGCAGTGTTGAAACGATTACCCATATAGATTCTCCGCATTATCCTGTCCTCTCTTGTATTTGCCTTTCGAGGGTGACCAGCCTTCTTGGAGGACTTGAAAGAGTTTGTAATGTTGTAAAGATGCAATATTCCAGAAATCACAAACTTGGAATGACCAACTTCTCTTTGCTATGGCTGATAGGGTGATCTCCTTGGACTTCATCTGGACACCTGCTGCCGGCGTCTTTCAGTCACTTTGAAACAGAAGACCCTTTTTGCAAAGTGCGTGCAAACTGGAAAGTTAGCTGCCCTTTAAATAGGATTTGTCAGATAATAAAGGAAATTAGCACCTGGTGTCAGATTAACACCAATAACTTGAAGAGATCTGAAAGTGTTCTCTAATTTTGATCAGTGTTCTTTTTCATTTATCTCATTTATATTTTATTCTGTGCTTTAGAATATATTACATTTATGAAATAAGCTGAAAATACTGCTAATTTACTCATGTTAGGATATTTTCACATAGGACAACACAATAACCTTAACAAGGAACCTGTCACCAGGTTTTTGCCATCCCATCTGAGAGCAGCATAATGTACAAATAGAGACCCTGATTCCAGCGATGTTTCATTTACTGAGCTGCTTGCTGTTATTTTGATAAAATTAGAGCTTTCTCTGTTGCAGATTTAGCAGTCTGTGAATATACCAGACTACTTGGCAGCAGGCCAAGGAGATTGCTAATGATAATCTCAAGCTGATTAAACAGTTATTTTATCAAAACTACACTGAGCAGCCCAGTAAGTGACACATCGCTGGAATCAGGATCTCGGGTCCTATATTATGCTATTCTCAGATTAGGTTGCAAAAACCTGGTGAAAGGTTCCCTTTAAGGAAATTGTGTATTCTCTAATTTTGATCGCCAGTGTATGTATGTCCTGTAGCGTAAAAATTATTTGCGGATTGCATGTTCAGTTTTTTCAGTTTTTTATTTGTTAAAAAAGTTTTAAATATCCAATAAATTTCGTTACACTTCTCGATTGTGTCCCACTTGTTGTTGATTCTTCACAAAAAAATTAGAATTTATATCTTTATGTTTGAAGCCTGAAATGTGGCAAAAGGTTGAAAAGTTCAAAGGGCCAAATACTTTCACAAGGCACTGTATTTGCAACAAATAATTTTTTTTGTGAAATATGTCTAATTACGGTACTATTTCAAAAGATCAGTTCATCTCAAATAGATAATTTTTTATCTTTTATCTACAGTAAGTATATAAATAATAATAATGATAATGAATGATACTTTTAGTTATATAGCGTCAACATATTCAGAGGGGACATATACAGAGAGTTTGAGACAATACATACGGTAGTAACAAAAAATTCAGATACCCTGAGGAGTGAAGTCCCTGCTCGCAAGCTTACAATCTATGATGAAATAGGGGAGACACAAAAGGTAAATGGTAAAAAATGCTGTCATATATGGTCCAGCCATCAATATAATAGGGGATTCATGCTGCATGAACCGGTCACCAGTCAGGATCTGTACAAGTACAGATAAAGTGCTATATTTTGCATGGGGGTGCAGACAGATGGCACAAGAGGCCACATTTGGAAAAGGGAAGATAGGAATAGTTAGACAAGTGAGGTGAGGTGGTAGGTCAGTGTAAAGAGATGCGTTTTTAAGGCTCGCCTAAAACTATGGGTATTGGGAATTGAATTGTTTTTGGTAATCCGTTCCAGAGAATTGGTGCAGTTTGTGAGAAGTCTTGGAGATGGGAGTGGGAGGTTGGGATTGTAGATGATGTCAGTCTTAGGTCACTTGCGGAACGGAGGGCACGTGTAGGGCAATAGGCAGAGATGAGGGAGGAGATGTAGGGCGGAGCAGAACTGTAGAGGCATTTGTGGGTGTAAGTGATAATTTTATATTGCACTGTATAGCATATTGGCAACCAGTGCAATGACTGACACAGGATAGAGGCATCAGGGAAGTGGTTGGAGAGGAATATGACCCTGTCTGCTGTATTTAGGATAGATTGGAGAGGAAAGAGTTTAGTAAGAGGGAGACTGATTAGTAAAGAATTGCAGTAATCCAGGCAAGAATGAATAAGGGCAACAGAGTTTTTGCTGAGTCCATTATAAGACAAGGTTGAGTTTTAGAGATGTTTTTAAGGTGTAGGTGATACGAGCGAGCAAGTGACCAGATTTGGGTTAGTGAAGGAGATATCAGAGTCAAATATAACCCCAAGACAGTGTGGCACCCCAGAGTGTGGATGCCACTAAGTTATTGCCTCCCTCGGGGGGTAGTGTCATACCTGAGAGCAACAGAGGGTGTCCACACCAGGCAAAACCAAAGCACTCAACACCTTTCTGCCTCCAGGCCTGAAGGGGAGCTCTAAAGGCTGGGTTCAGGGTATCTCTCCTATAAATTCTGGTCTGGGGCGAAGTTAGTTAGTTCAGTTCCTAGGAGGACTGAGGAAGACATCCTGTCGACTCGAGAAGTGCTAAGCTCATCCCAGGAGAGCTAGACTTAGCTTGAGTCACCTGTAGGCAAGGGTCTAAGGAAGTCAAGGAGAGTCTGGGGAGTAGAGCAGTATTGAGCTCACCCCAGAGGAGTAAGCGTCAGGAAATGAACACCGGAGTCCAAGGCTGTGCAGGGCCTAATGTCCCGGCCGCCAATACCATAGGGTGGGGGATTCAAAGTCCCTATCCACACCAATGTGCCCGAGGCAAAGCAGCATGAAGAGTCCAGGAGCAGCCGCCAGAGAAGTGAGGCTGGAGAAGGGCTCAAGCTGCCTTTCATACGGCAGACAGCAGGAGAGAAAGTGCAGCAGGGAGGCCTCAGAAATTGTCGGGTGAGGAGACCCTGAGTTGCTCCCAGGTTGCCGGATTCCAGCAATATCATCTGTCCATGTGTCAGTATCACCAGTAAAGGACTTGAGGAACTAACAAACCGTGAGTCTGTCAGTTACTTTGCGCCCTCCATCCTGCACCCTACACCCTTTCAACATCTACTGCCAGGGGATTCTCTCCACTTGTGGGGAGCCACTACATCCTAGCTGCCCATCCATCGTCCGCAGAGGTTCTGCAGCAGCGGTGGCCACTCCTAGCCACAAACCATGGGTGGCATCACAAAATTGCTTTAATAATTCCCTCGCAAGGATTCCACCCTAGGGCTAGGTCCTTCCCTGGAGGGATATCTGGCTAGTTCCATGTCTGAGACTCTTAATCGAGGCTCCATGGACTCCATTTGCATATTCAAATTTCCAGGGGGCAATGCATTATGGATTTCACTGTGTTTGAGTGCTTTAGCCAGCTGCCCGTAGTGTTTTCCTTGACTGGTCTCCCTGAGATCAGTGAGAGCTTTGTGATGTTGGTCTACCCGGCATTGCTCCCACCTAGCCAGAATCCTACTCCACACTGATGAGAGGCAATACCCCAAAACAGCTGTCTGTGGATGGATACCTGGCTCTGTTAATTCCCTTGTCATATCCTTAACTCGTAACTGAGTGGGATAACGACTAAAAGGGCACTTAATATGGTGGTTATGGTGGTCTCCGCAAGGATTCTACCCCAGGGCTAGGTCCTTCCCTGGAGGAATATCTGGCTAGTCCCTGTTTGAGACTCTTAATCGAGGCTCCACGGACTCCATTTGCATATTCAAGTAGATCATTAGCGACTTTAGTATATGTACAGATTGGTGATTCAGTTTATGACTAGCTTCTTAAAGGGATGCTTTCAAACCATTAATATGATCATGTAACCTTTTAAAAGATAAGCCAGTCGGTCCCTTTTAGACAGCATAGAGCTGCTCAAGTAGCAAGGAATTGCGTTTTGAATTTGTGCCTTAAAGTGCATTGGGTGTCAACGCTTCACCTCTAGCTTCAGAGCCTCACGCTGTATACTCTCCGTAGCAGCACCCTCCCCTGGTCGATCGACAGGTCAGTGGCCATGTACGAAAGGACACACCTGTTAATCAGCAGGAGAAGGTGCTGCTATATATGAAATATCGTCCCCAACACAGCTCCATTGATGGGAACAAAAAAAAGTCACAGAAAATGGTGTCATAAATCATTTATTTTTTTATTTTACAAAATGCTGAATTTTTTTTAGAGCTAATTGTATAATAAATAAAGTATACATATTTGGTATCTGTGTAAATGTCCTAACTGGGAGAATCATGTTTCCATGTCATTTTTACTTGAAAATTAAACCTGCATGTTTTTTTTTTGCCATTTTCACATATCTCTATGTCAGTGCAAAAAGGAAAGATAAAGGAAAAAGACATAAAAATGTAAAAGCGAAAATTGGTCAAGTTCCTTAAGGGTTTTTGGCTAAATGTTAGGAATGATTTCATAAATTAAGTGTTAATTTTTTCTGGTAATGCTTGTGATGTCACCAGGTTATCTCCTTATGTAAATTCTGGATATATATTTCATGAAATATGTGGAGATCAGTAATTATGACATGTTTACAGGGATTTTATGGCTCATTTGTATTCATTTTGACAATATGTTGGGATTGTTTTAAAATGCTACAGTTATGAGAACTGTGTCAACAAATGATAAACATGTATAAAGCATAATATACAGAGGTGATTACCATAAGTACCCCCAGATGTCCCTAGATCCTTACCAGTTACATCTGTAAATACACCCAACCGTTAATATGAGCAGTTTAAAATACTTTTTGGATATATCACAAGCTATGCTTAAAGCATAAGGCATATTTAAAAGGGTTGTAAAAGAGCACATAAACAGGGCTGTTTCATTTTTGTTTTGGTTTTACACTACTAAGGTAGCTTCACACCACAGTTTTTGGCATCAGGTTCTGTCCAGTTTGACCCGGACAGAACCTGATCCAGTTTTGCCTCCCATGTATCCCTATGGTGCAGGATTGGTCATATTTGCCATCAGGTTTGTGTATTCTGAGCCTGATCCGGTTTTGTACGGTTTTTCACCATGCACAAAATTGGAGACTACAGCGGTTTTGGGCTCTGCTGAAAAAATTGGACAAAATTTGGACAGTCCCGGATCCGGGGCGATCCGGCGCCTATAACATGGGAGTCTATGGGCGCCGGATTCATGAAAAAATCGGATCATTTCCCCGATCCGATTTTTTTGCACAGAGCATGCTCAGAAATCCTGCCATCCAAATTTCAGCACCATGGCCAAACAGTACTTCTAGCACAGGCTGTGAATTCAGCACCATGGACAACAGCAGAAAACGAATCCTGCAAAAAACAGTATCTGGGACCATATTTGGCCACACTTTGTGCACATCCTGTCCTGTCAGGTTCTGTCGGGGGATCCTGCAAAAATCAGGATCCACCCTGAAAGACAAAAACCGTGGTGTGAAACTAGTCTAAAAGTTTTTTTCAAATCAGGCAAGATCAGGTTTTTCAGAAAAAAATTATCCTTTCAGGAACCATTTTTTTGCCCATTCACTTTAATGGTGTCAGGTAGCAACATGAAGTAACAGGATTCTACCAGACACCATTAAGTAAATGGGCAAATATCTGTTTCCTGAAAGGATCAGGTTTTTTCTGAAAAATCTGATCTTGCCTGACTGTAAAAACCGGTAGCGTGAAACCAGCCTAGTGTGGCATTAGTTTTTAAACAAAGTAGCCATGTTTTTCTCATCTCATTAACTACTTTTGAATATATTTAACTTAATTTAGCTTACAGTATCTATTAGAAGGTATGTATTGTGTTGCTTAAAGTTGTACAATTGTATTATTCATTGTATTTTTGCTGCAGAAAACAGATTTATCTCCAGATTTCACGACACAAAGGGAAAATATGAAAATCTGACAATTACACACACATTTTAACTTCATAACACATTTTTTATTACATGAGACTTTATTGTCATTAACATATCAAGCACAATTATAGCAGATACTATCATAATATTTCCTTAATTGTTCCAATCCTGTACTCATGCACCCAAATTAGATGATGAGAGATATCTAATGAATGAATACGATATTTACCACCTTCACATCTGCCGATTTTCAGTTTTTGCACTTTCACTCTTTCCTCCCCTTCTTCCAAGAGCCATAAAGTTTTTATTTATCCATCAATATAGGCCTTGTTCACACATACCATGCGGTTTTGCCTTAAATCCACTTGTGGGATCATTTTAGGCTTTTTATTTTCTAAGTCCAAAAACGCTTATGCATTAACGCATGGTGCACTTAAGTGTAGCTGCGTTTTTTAACAACACACGTGTTTTTGTTTAGCATCCCAAAAAAACACTGCATGCAGTGTTTTTTGGGTGCTGTAAAAAAACGCATGCATTTTTTTAACATGGGGCCCTATGGGAAACGCATGTGTTAACGCATGGCACATATAGGCACCTACGTTAACGCATGCGTTAACGCATATTTGTTTTTAATGAAAAAATGACTAAGGCTAGGGTCACACTTAAAAATAGAATTGCGTTCACTGCATCCAGATCCGGATGCGGTGAACGCAATTGGCTTCAGACAAGCCGCAATCCATTAACCGGATTGCTGAAGCCGCAATCTGGTAACCAGATTGCTCAGGGATGAACAAACTATTTTCTGTGTTTTAAAACTTGTAATTTTTATTAATAAATGTGTCTATAATGTCTCTAGGGGGTGCCCACCCCCCCTAGAGACCTACCACCCTCTCAGGTGGGCATATAATGATTTAATCTCTTATGTACAGTAGCCGGCTTCTGTCAGCTGCTGTACATTTTTATGAATGAAGCCGCTGGCTTCCCTGAGTGCAGCGCTCATACGATACCTATTGTAGGTATAGTATGTGCGCTGTCCGAGGCCCTGAAGGCTTATACAGTAAGATCTATGGCCAGCGCTGCCCATAGATCTTACTGTATAAGCCTTCAGGACCTCGGACAGCGCACGTACTATACCTACAATAGGTATAGTATGAGCGCTGCACTCAGGGAAGCCGGCGGCTTCATTCATAAAAATATACAGCAGCCGACAGAAGCCAGCTACTGTATATAAGAGATTAAATCATTATATGCCCACCTGAGTGGGTAGTATGTCTCTAGGGGGGGTGGGCACCCCCTAGAGACAGCATAGACACATTTATTAATAAAATTAAAAGTTTTAAAACATTGAGAACACTTTGCTTATCCCGGCGGCAGCCGGGATAAGCAAAGTATATGCGGTAACCGCATTGCTCAGGATTACACATCCTGAGCAATCCGGTTACCGCATTGCGGGCCATAGAACCGCTCCGAAAACTGCAGCCTGCATGATTTTTCACGCAGGCTGCAGAGTCGGAGGCGGTAACCGGATTTCTTGTGAAGCAATCCGGTTTTTATAATAGGCTCCTATGAGGATTTTTAAAAGCTCAAAACCGGATCAGGTTTTTAAAAAAAAACCTGAAGTGTGACCCTAGCCTAAGTCCCAAAAGTTCCAAAAACCATTCAGAACCTCAGGGGACACTATTCGCACTCTTAGAAAAATGGATCTGTTTTGTAGATAAAATTGAATGTTTGACTGAAACCTTTTATTTTACCATATAGGGTACTGTAAAATGCAGTGAAATTGCAAAAAAAGTGAAATTCCATGATTGTTATTTATTATTATTTACCATTTTCACTATATGGTAAAACTGACCTGACAGTATGATTCTCCAGGTCAGTACGAGTACGTAGACACCAAATATCTATAGTTTTCTTTCAATTTAAGTAGTAAAAACAATTCTAAAGTTTATGAAAAACTTTTTTCCACTTTTGACGCCATTTTTCAAGAACTGCAAAGTTTTTATTCTTTGCTCCCTGAGCTGACTTTTTTACTTATACCATATTTGGATAGATGTGATGTTTTGATCACCTTTTATTGCAATGTTGCAGCATCCAAAAAAAGTAATTCTGGCACTTTTAATTTTTTTTCGTTATGCTGTTTACCAATTGCATTAATTTATTTTATATTTTGATAAATCAGACATTTCTGATCACAGCAACACCAAATATGTGCATTTTTTTTATTTTATTTCCAATGAGGCAAAATGGGTGGTGATTTGAAGTTTTGTGTTTATTTATTTTTTCATATTTTTTAAACTCTTTGATAATTTCTATTCATTTTACTACTCCTCATAGGGGACTTGAAGCTGTGATCATCTGATCACTTGTGATGTTCAATACAGAGCAGTGTATCAGCACTGCTCTGTACAGCAAAAATATGTTGATCTCCTATGAATGCCGGCTCGCAGCCAGCCTTCACTGAAACTTCTTCATGTCAGATAGCTGTTGTCCAGCTGTCATGACAGCCCATTGATGACATTGCATGGCCATGAATAGGAGCGAAGAATGACACACTCCCCAGGCATCTTAAATCCCACTGTCAGAGATTGAGGTGGAATTTAACTGGTTAAAAGCCACAGGCAGACCTCCAGTTTATTTGCACCTGTTAGAGTGAAATGTCAACTGATATCAGCTGACATATGCAGGGAAAGATGCGGGCTCAACATGTGAGCCCACATCAAAGGCTGCAACACAACCTAGGATGTACCAGTAAATCCGAGTTCATGAAACAGTTAATAGGTTTTCATTCTGAAATCTGGTGACAGCTCTACTTTATGAAGTCTATTTTGATTTTATTCATATACCTTCTGGTGTTAAAGGCCAGCATTTAATATTTTGAAGAAACAAGTAGCTATATTTCTTGGAGATAATATAGTCGACTGGTTCATTAATATACGTCTTTTAACCAGGTTAAATGACCTACAGGAATATTATTCAATGGCAATAAGTGAAAGTTTTCTTATTATCGTTAAAGGGAATCTGTCAGCAGGTTTTTGCTATGGAATCTGCATAAGGTAGTGGTGGAGACACTCTTTCCAGGGTAGTATGGTGTAGTTTTCCAAGAAGCCTTCTTTTTTATATTAGGCTAGAGTCACATTTGGGAGCTTGCACCCGTTGGAAGGATGCATTAAAGGATCCTTTTTTTCCTCTTGCCTTTTTATGGCATGTATGTTAATTTTTAGTGCATGCGTTAACGCATGGTACATATATGTACCATGTGTTAATGCATGGTACATATATGTACCATGTGTTAATGCATGTGATTCCCATAGACTCCCATGTTAAAAAAAGCATGCGTTTTTGCAAAAGCACCAAAAAATGCTGCAGACCGCGTTTTTTGGTGCACTTGCAAAAATGCATAGCGTCAAACACATTGCACTTTTGCTATGCGTTTTTTGCATTGGAGCCTATGTGTGCGTTAACGCATGCGTTTTTCAAGATTTGCACATGAAAATAGTGCATGCATTTCACAAATGCATGACGCAAGTCTGACTCTAGCCTTAGGCTGCTTTCACATCAGCGGTTTTTCAAGTTCACCGCAGATCCGTCAGATTTCGCTACATTTACCACATCTGCCACGTAACGGCTGACTTGCAGCACGAATGCAGAAAGCCCTGTTCATTCTCTATGGGACTTGCGATCACGTGTGGCAAGTGAGGTTTTGCCGAATCCGGCACTTGCGGCCACGCAACAAAACCTCCGCTAGCAGCATTCTTTTTTGTACCTCCGCAAGTGCCGAATTTGCTTGATCCAGCAAAACCGCACTTGCTGCACCTGACGCAAGTCCCATAGAGAATGAATAGGGCTTGCTGCATTTGTGCTGCAAGTGGGCCGTTGTACGGCAGATGTGGCAAAATCTGCCAGATCGGACGCAATTCTAAATAAATGCTGATGTGAATGGTCCCTTACAGATGTAGCAGGGGTCAGAATGCTGAGCTGTGTATAACCCAGCACACACCACTGACTGGTAGCTCCCTGCATACACTGTGCATTGTAAAAAAAGCTGCCAATCATAGGTGGGCCTATCAGTTCCTACATTATGCTGATGTTAGATTAAATAGAAAAACCCTACTGACAGATACCACTTAATGGTATAGATTTTCTGCTCATATTTGATAGAACTGTGATATCACCTTGGTACTAGCCCACATAGTAGTTCTTATCACCATATGGACAATTTTTATATTTGATTCACTAGAACACCGGTCAGACAAAGGCCATGGTCCTCATATAGAACAAACAATTTAGACTAAGGTCATGAACACAGAAGCAATCGCAGAACATAGGCCACAGATAAAGCAGTGTAATGCAACATCAGCTGGAGCTGAGTTGTCATGGTTAATTTCCAAGAAATATTAGAACAGTTTATTAGAACTGTGTTGCTTCACCTGAGTTCAATGCAGAATAGAGAGCCTCTTTCAGATTGTCTATATACCTTTACATCAGCTGAAGAGCAGGGCAATGTGCAGGCTAGATCAGAGGTCCCGTCCTTAAGGGTAGAATATGCATGGTCACCATTCTGTGTAATATTTTTATTAACTTTTGTTTTATTACTTACTGTCATAGTTGCCATCTAGACCTTCCTAAACAACCCATAAAACTAGCATACTTTTTTCCCCTGTCCATAGAAAATACACATTGAAGCACCTGTGACTTTTATTTTCTGAAGCTGGAGAGACTTGAAAAATTATTACTTGCTATCATAGTTGCTGTTCAAAAATTCACTTGTATAGATTTTTATGAATGAGATTATCATCATATAGTTCAAAGAGAATGTTGCTAATGTCTTCATAGCAGAATCAAGGGCAGTAGGCAGCCAAATAGTAAAATCCTAATGATATATTATGGTTTCCAATGTGTCCCCCCAAAAATGTTATCTGTGATCTTTGACCTGTCAAAAGCGGTGCAGATATCCAAGACCAGGTGGTAAAAAAGTACCCAAGAATTTACCATGTTTAGCTACCGTGTTGCACCCATCATGAATGATTTTAGAAAAAATATTGGTTTAGAAACAGGATATATTTATGGGCAATTTGTCTAATGTGGTTAAATTGGAAACTATAAAGGGGCCTTCACACGCAACGATTTTTTAAACAATATCGTTCATACGTCACATCTTATGTGTCGTGTAAACGACCTCTTTTAGCCGTCGTTATGTGTAACACGGCGACATTTCAAGCGATCAGTCGTCTGATCGTTGATCGCAGATATGACAACCGGACCTCAAATCAGAAGACGATCGGACAAAGGATCTGCTGCGTCGACGTGTGTGACACCTTGTGAACGATATCGTTTGTGCAATGAGCGATGCTGAACAAATTTTGGTAGGTGTTGTTGGTGCTTGCTTGAGCCGCACCTACCTATCAGCGATTGTTGTATGTGGTCTCACAAATCCTGCCCCACTCTGTTGACATATGCACAGTCCCGTGCGTGGTAGCCTCCCCAAAATCATGTCGCCACATCTGAACATTTGCACCGTGCTCACTCTAGTGAGGTGTATCGCCAGTACATTTGTTCAACATCGGATGCTTACACAGATCCACAATATAGTGCAAAATTAAATACAAGGGTCACAAATGGGCATGCTCAAAATGGCACCAATGAGAAGTGAAGGGGCGTCATTTTTAACAATCCGCCAAGCCTACCTTGTAGAAGGTGTAAAGTACTCTGCCCACATTGTGTCGTGCGTTGTTACAATCGATGCTCGTGTGACAGCGGACACACGACTGCAAAGATTGGTCGCTGATGACTGCACATGATCCCGGGATCGAGACATCTTTGACACATCATTTGAAACATCTGTGCGTGTGACGTTGCCAACGATGTATCAACGTCGCTCAAGCGATGAGTGGAAATAAAGATCGTTCGAGAGGTCGTTTAAAAAATCGTTGCGTGTGACGGCACCTTTAGGTGTAGTAAAAACCAGAACATATTTGATATGTCATTCTTTTTTATATGTGTTCTTTTTTTTTCTCAATTAAGTTGTTGGTTACCAGTATCTCCCCAAAGTGTCTCTAGATTTTATTTTAACCGCATCAAATGCTTTTTTAATGTGACCCTATTTACAACCCTAGTCTTTTAACCTAGTTTTGATAACTTTGATCTCTGTTAGGAATATCGGTTCATCAGAGCATAAGCGGCATGCTCTGATGAATTCACTTTAAGATAATGCCTTTAGAATGTATATAGGGGGACAACTAGATGAAAGAAGTGTGTTCCCTGCAATTTCATTTCTATGTAAAGAAGTGTGTACCTTGCCTGTCATGTCATTCCTGGATAAGCAAAGATCCAAAACGCAACATCTGAACTAGATAGTGAATGGGTTAACTTCAAATTACAGCCATTTTCATTTACATACTTAATGAAGTCTGGCACAGTATCAGGCGACCAGATAAAGATCAGGTCGTTCACATAGCTACCACATTTGAGATATAGTATAGTGCTTCCTGGCTCAGTCTTGTCTGCTTTGCCTTATTTGCTTGATTTTGTCCTTTATGTGACTTTCTGACTAAGACTCTACTTGGCAACCATTCCACTCTCCAGTTTGCACCTCCAGACGACTTCCCTTCTATGAATAGCAATCCACTGGACCTTGTTGTAAGTCCAGATCCCTAAATAGGAGTTAAAGGGTGTAAGGGTTTCTCTGTATTCTTACAAATGGAATGGCTTGTGGTAAGCCTGTTTGAGGTAGCCTTTGTGAACCTGTGACCTCAGACAGACATTACTAGAGGTTTATTTTTCAAAGGGACTATTGTCAAAACATTTGCTTAGCTCCATCAATTCCTATATAAGGGAAAAATTATAATACATTATAAACGACTCCTGCCCATAAGAGTAGAACCTGCTTTTTGCAATTTTCCAAGTAAATGTATTTCTAGAGAAGTAAATGTATTTCTAGAGGTGCTCTTGACATGAATTGCTCATCAGATGTTTGTAACAACCCATCCAATCCACACAGGCAAAGAAATTAAATCAGGGATATCTATAAATTATGTGTAATAACGAGATATGACCCAGGAAAAAAGTTTTGAACTCAAAAGAAAGAGGGGTGCAAAAATCCAAGGAAAGTCATGAAAAAAAAAAAAAAAAAAAATATATATATATATATACAGTTAGGGCCAGAAATATTTGGACAGTGACACAATTTTCGCGAGTTGGGCTCTGCATGCCACCACATTGGATTTGAAATGAAACCTCTAAAACAGAATTCAAGTGCAGATTGTAACGTTTAATTTGAAGGGTTGAACAAGAATATCTGATAGAAAATGTAGGAATTGTACACATTTCTTTACAAACACTCCACATTTTAGGAGGTCAAAAGTAATTGGACAAATAAACATAACCCAAACAAAATATTTTTATTTTCAATATTTTGTTGCAAATCCTTTGTAGGCAATCACTGCCTTAAGTCTGGAACCCATGGACATCACCAAACGCTGGGTTTCCTCCTTCTTAATGCTTTGCCAGGCCTTTACAGCCGCAGCCTTCAGGTCTTGCTTGTTTGTGGGTCTTTCCGTCTTAAGTCTGGATTTCAGCAAGTGAAATGCATGCTCAATTGGGTTAAGATCTGGTGATTGACTTGGCCATTGCAGAATGTTCCACTTTTTTGCACTCATGAACTCCTGGGTAGCTTTGGCTGTATGCTTGGGGTCATTGTCCATCTGTATTATGAAGCGCCGTCCAATCAACTTTACAGCATTTGGCTGAATCTGGGCTGAAAGTATATCCCGGTACACTTCAGAATTCATCCGGCTACTCTTGTCTGCTGTTATGTCATCAATAAACACAAGTGACCCAGTGCCATTGAAAGCCATGCATGCCCATGCCATCACGTTGCCTCCACCATGTTTTACAGAGGATGTGGTGTGCCTTGGATCATGTGCCGTTCCCTTTCTTCTCCAAACTTTTTTCTTCCCATCATTCTGGTACAGGTTGATCTTTGTCTCATCTGTCCATAGAATACTTTTCCAGAACTGAACTGGCTTCTTGAGGTGTTTTTCAGCAAATTTAACTCTGGCCTGTCTATTTTTGGAATTGATGAATGGTTTGCATCTAGATGTGAACCCTTTGTATTTACTGTCATGGAGTCTTCTCTTTACTGTTGACTTAGAGACAGATACACCTACTTCACTGAGAGTGTTCTGGACTTCAGTTGATGTTGTGAACGGGTTCTTTTTCACCAAATAAAGTATGCGGCGATCATCCACCACTGTTGTCATCCGTGGACGCCCAGGTCTTTTAGAGTTCCCAAGCTCACCAGTCAATTCCTTTTTTCTCAGAATGTACCCAACTGTTGATTTTGCTACTCCAAGCATGTCTGCTATGTCTCTGATGGATTTTTTCTTTTTTTTCAGCCTCAGGATGTTCTGCTTCACCTCAATTGAGAGGTCCTTTGACCGCATGTTGTCTGGTCACAGCAACAGCTTCCAAATGCAAAACCACACACCTGGAATCCACCCCTGACCTTTTAACTACTTCATTCATTACAGGTTAACGAGGGAGACGCCTTCAGAGTTAATTGCAGCCCTTAGAGTCCATTGTCCAATTACTTTTGGTCCCTTGAAAAAGAGGAGGCTATGCATTACAGAGCTATGATTCCTAAACCCTTTCTCCGATTTGGATGTGGAAACTCTCATATTGCAGCTGGGAGTGTGCACTTTCAGCCCATATTATATATATAATTGTATTTCTGAACATGTTTTTGTAAACAGCTAAAATAACAAAACTTATGTCACTGTCCAAATATTTCTGGCCCTAACTGTATATATATATACATATATAGATTAGTATATTGATGGCCGAATAAAGGCGGTTGTTTCACAAAGAAGAGTGCTGCAGTCCTTTATTTGTATATATACATATATATATATATATATATATATAGCCGCCAGCCAATCAGAGCCATCAACTGATGTCAGCATGCCAGCGCAGTAGCATATGATGTCACTATCGGGTCATTCCATGTCAAGTGATCCAAAAATGAATATTTTTTTTCCCTGACGTCCTCAGATTTTTTTAATTTTTTTTCTATATGAAGAACAACTTTAGTTAATTACAAAAAAAAAGTTTTGAATTTTTTTCTTTATCAGTTAATTTTTTACAGATTTTTAAAGTTTACAAAAAGGGTGAATTTTGGCCTGGTATGACTTTACATTTTTTTATCTCAGGCTAGAAATAAGATAATGAACTGGGAGAGGCATCATTTTACTCAGAACGGTAACAGCTTTCATTTGATATGTTACAAGACTATGTTTCTTTATATCAAATTCAAACTATTGACGGGCAATTGTGAAAAAATTACTGATTGTGTTCTTGATTATATTTGTGCAGAGATTCAACTTGGGACCTGTCAAATTTATATATTTTTTATTTTATGGTTGTATGAGTTATCACAACTTATTGAATAAAACATTTATATGCAACAAAAAAGAAACACAAAAAACAAATCCCATAAGTGCCAGGATAAATACATCTTAATCATCAGAACACAACGCTCAGCATTTTCAACTTGAATGTATTGAACAAACCAAAAGAAGAAAGGTGATCATATCCTCAAGTTTGATTAAACAAGATTAAAAGAACCAAAAATGTTAACCCCTATTTATACATATAAATTAGTTTTCTATTCTATCACTAAACATGTGATTTATGAAGTGTTTAATAAGAATAGTACAGTAGTTAAATCATCGTTCTATAAATTATGAACTAATCAAACAATTAATAGTATGTTTTTAAAGTGGCATTTTATCAATTTGTCCCTTCTAGTGGGTGAAATGTAATCTTGTCCATAAACGCTTACTAGCAATCGCCATTTCCTTGTGTGTCAAAGAGTATGTCCGGCCTGTCACGGTGTTAGGCTCCGCCTGAGTTAATATCTGATTTTTGTGCACTTTTAAAATGTCTGGCTTTCTTGGATACACAAAGGATGGCGCTGGACCAGAAGGATGCAATAAAGTCAATTCTACTTCTTTATTTTCACAATCTTTGAAGAGAACAGTAGCCAGCCACCAGCGCCAATCATATTCAAATTTTTTCAAAAGGATTGCAACAGTGTCTATGATAAAATGCTGTTTCTTGAGAAGTAGCAGCCATTGCTGTGTGGGAAAAATACAGTTAATATTAAGTAAGGAAGATAGGTAATAAAAATAAAGATTTACAGTACACTTGAGATAGAACTGTATTACTATAAAGTGAGTTTTAGGGCTAGCGCGCGCAGTTTTTTCTGTCTGCAGATACACGCTGCAGTTTTGGCAGCTTGTTTTTCTACCAAGTTTTTACCACATATGCGTTAGTTTTTTTAATCGCTAGTGAAAAAAAATGGCAGCTTTTTTTATATAAATGATAAATGCTGCGTTTATTGCAGCGATTAAAAAGTAGTTCAAGCAGTGATTTACTCACTCTTGAGTGTTTCCAAAAACACTGCATGTGGTGAACCCCATAGAAATCAATGGGGCTGTTTTTCTGAATGATGATCCCTAAGAATAGCACTGTGTGTATTGGCCCTTAATAATAAAAGCATTAAACTATTAATATATTTACTCACCCATATTTTAGTACACAGCCTTGATGGCTTTGTACAGACTATTGTTTGTTCAGGAGTGAAGATGTCCAGACATGTCAGGACATGAAAGGTCTGAACGAGCTGTCTTACTTCCTGAATGCAGTGGGTAGACACTTAACATGATTGACAGAGCTGCTGGCCTATCATCTGCTCTGCATTCACTGTCTATCCCTGAGCTTTCTCAGGTTGAGCCCTAACAAAGCTTTTTCCTATATGTCCTCTCCTGCTTCTAAGCTGTAACATATCAAAATAACACAGTAATGTCTAAAAATAATGGATTTGATAAATATAGACCCCACGCTTTTAGACCACAGGTTGAACAGATCTGAATTCAAGATTTTTGAATTGACACTATAATAGTTAAATATTTTAAAATATGATCCCATCACGATCCCAACTTGAAATTTGGTACAGATGTGGCTAAGAGCATAAAAGACACATGGGCAGTTTTGGAAAATATTTATTAAAACGTTTTTTTGGAAATGCGTTTCAAAATGTTGCGTTTGCGTTCGCATGGGTAAAAAATTAAAATTAACAAATATACTCTTGTGACATATCTGGTGAAAGCCTGGACAGTTCTGAGTAGAATGGTGTTTATTTTGTTTCTCTATCTTATTTCTAGCCCAAGATAAAAAAAATGTAAAGTCATACCAGGCCAAAATTCACCCTTTTTTTAAACTTTAAAAATCTGTAAAAAATTAACTGATGAAGAAAAAAATTCTAAACTTTTAATTTGTAATTAACTAAAGTAGTACTTCATAAAGGAAAAAAAATAAAAAAAATCTAAAGACGTCAGGTAAAAAAAAATGGAAGGGAGGAAGAGGGCTGCAGCTGTCTGGTTAGAGTAACAAGGGTGCATCCGCACAGGGATAAAAAATATAAGCAAAAACGAAGAAAAAAGGTACCCCTGTATAGCGAAGCACAACCGAGAGGACGTATTTCAATGCAAGTGAAATTTATTAAATAATTAGGTGTATAATGGCATAAAAGAGCCAAGCAAACATATAAAAACAATTAAAACAAAAACTGGTCCGGACCAGCCCTACCCTCTGTATAAGGCATATACATTACTAAATAAACCCCACAGGATCATACAAGGAAGACTATACAAATATAGTAAGATGAAAAGATAATAACATCAATTATAAAGTACACTAGTGCCCAATCAATTACAATCAATAGTCATATGTACAAAAGGGGATAATAACATGTGGTCAGTGGCACTTGTAACATTACAGCAGGGACATCATACAAAACATGATGGAAACATCAAACAGTGACCCCAATGGGTTGACATGTGGTATGTATCGATACAGTTAACAGTGAAGGAAGGTCACATACAATCACCAAGGGACACAGTTGTAAGAGAATGTAGGACAGTATCCAATATACATGGTAGTCTAGTTACAGAGGGAACCACATATGAAAGCATGAATGTCCAGGAGGTATAAGGAGATAAAACAGGTTACCAAGTGCCAAGTGCCAAATGCCCACAGAGGGAGAAAGCGAGTCCGGTCAGGCCCCACGCGTATCGCCAAGCGGCTTCGTCAGGAGCTACTTTTTTTTTAAAGTGAGAAGGCGTGCATACCCCGGAAAACCCGGAAAGGGTCGAGCTAATTACTGGAAGGGAGGAAGAGGGCTGCAGCTGTCTGGTTAGAGTAACAAGGGTGCATCCGCACAGGGATAAAAAATATAAGCAAAAAAGAAGAAAAAAGGTACCCCTGTATAGCGAAGCACAACCGAGAGGACGTATTTCAATGCAAGTGAAATTTATTAAATAATTAGGTGTATAATGGCATAAAAGAGCCAAGCAAACATATAAAAACAATTAAAACAAAAACTGGTCCGGACCAGCCCTACCCTCTGTATAAGGCATATACATTACTAAATAAACCCCACAGGATCATACAAGGAAGACTATACAAATATAGTAAGATGAAAAGATAATAACATCAATTATAAAGTACACTAGTGCACAATCAATTACAATCAGTAGTCATATGTACAAAAGGGGATAATAACATGTGGTCAGTGGCACTTGTAACATTACAGCAGGGACATCATACAAAACATGATGGAAACATCAAACAGTGACCCCAATGGGTTGACATGTGGTATGTATCGATACAGTTAACAGTGAAGGAAGGTCACATACAATCACCAAGGGACACAGTTGTAAGAGAATGTAGGACAGTATCCAATATACATGGTAGTCTAGTTACAGAGGGAACCACATATGAAAGCATGAATGTCCAGGAGGTATAAGGAGATAAAACAGGTTACCAAGTGCCAAGTGCCAAATGCCCACAGAGGGAGAAAGCGAGTCCGGCCAGGCCCCACGCGTATCGCCAAGCGGCTTCGTCAGGAGCTACTCCTCTCCTGCTTCTAAGCTGTAACATATCAAAATAATACAGTAATGTCTAAAAATAATGAATTTGATAAATATAGACCCCACGCTTTTAGACCACAGGTTGAACAGATCTGAATTCAAGATTTTTGAATTGACACTATAATAGTTAAATATTTTAAAATATGATCCCATCACGATCCCAACTTGAAATTTGGTACAGATGTGGCTAAGAGCATAAAAGACACATGGGCAGTTTTGGAAAATGTTTATTAAAACGTTTTTTTGGAAATGCGTTTCAAAATGTTGCGTTTGCGTTCGCATGGGTAAAAAATTAAAATTAACAAATATACTCTTGTGACATATCTGGTGAAAGCCTGGACAGTTCTGAGTAGAATGGTGTTTATTTTGTTTCTCTATCTTATTTCTAGCCCAAGATAAAAAAAAAATGTAAAATCATACCAGGCCAAAATTCACCCTTTTTTTAAACTTTAAAAATCTGTAAAAAATTAACTGATGAAGAAAAAAATTCTAAACTTTTAATTTGTAATTAACTAAAGTAGTACTTCATAAAGGAAAAAAAATAAAAAAAATCTAAAGACGTCAGGTAAAAAAAAATATTCATATTTAGATCACTTGATATGGAATGACCCATTGATGCTATTAATAGTAAAATATTTTAAAATATGATCCCATCGCGATCCCAACTTGAAATTTGGTACAGATGTGGCTAAGAGCAAAGCAGACACATGGGCAGTTTTTGAAATATTGAAAGCGCGCTGATTTTTCGGAAATGCGTTTTAAAGTTTTGCGCTTGTGATCACATGGGTAAAATATTAACAAAGATCCTCTTGTGACATATCTGGTGAAAGCCTGTATAGTTCTGAGTAGAACAGTGTTTATTTTGTCTCTCTATCTTATTCATAGCCTTAGTTATGAGGAGAAACGTAAAGGCAGGCAACAGCGAAATTCGCACTTTTTCTGAACTTTGAAAATCATTTTTTTAAAAATAAATTTTTTAAAAAATTTTTCTCTTCACATTTTGCATTGTCTGACATGCTATTATCAAATAACAAAATCTCAAAAGAATTAAAAATATAGAGGTAATAATCATTGGTTCACTTGACATGGAATGACCCTATCATGCTTCGCCACACTAGCGTGCAGACATCAGCTGCCAGCCTCTGATTGGTCAGCGGCTGGCATTGGTATTGTGATGTAGAGAGCTGCTCTGCACGATGACTGGGAACTACATTCAACTAAAATGAAGTGCTGAAGTTAGTGGCTCCCTGTACTATGCCACAGTCACCAAATAGTCTATAGTGCCTGTAGGCCACTGGTCCAGACGAGAGGACACCAAAGAAATGGAAAACAGGTGAGAAGAATCTTTTTTTTATGTGTATGTTAAGAACAGCAGGATAGGTAACATTACCCCAAAAAGAAGACCTGGATAGGGCATCACTACAAGATGGGGACCAGGATGGGGGCACTACTACAAAAAGGGGACTAGAATGTAGCATTACTACAAGAAGATGACCAGGATAGGTCATCACTACAAAATGGAAACAAGGATGGGTACATTACTATAAGAAAGGGACCAGGATAGGACATTACTATAAGGGGACCAGGATGTAGAATTACAACAAAATGAGAACCAGGATGGGGAGCATTACAACTAGATGTTGAAGAGGATGGGAACCAGGATGGGGAACATAACTAAAATATAGGGACCAGGATGGGAGACATAACTACAAAAATGAGACCATGATAGTGTACATTAATACAAAATGTTGGTCAGAAATACTGTATGGTGATAATTGTAAGACAATACTAATGTATGCCGCTAATTAAGGAAAAAACATTGTAAAAATGTAAAAAAAAAATTCAAAATGAAGAATGAAAAATATTTTGCCATGAAAAATAATGTGTTATATATAAATGAACTTAAATTAAAAACATGTAACAAATAATGTGGTATCATTAAAAATATCACTTTGTCCTGCGAAGAAAGCGGCCCGCCAAATTCAATTTGTACCCCAAAATACAATCTATAACACTGCAGAATTGCCTTAAAATTATAAAAAAATCTATATTTTACATTCCAAGTTGCATTTTCATAATCCCTGCACTATTACTATTCAGTTTTTTCCCCAGAACTTATCATTTTTTACCTGCTCTATATTTTTCTTTAGTTTAACATTTGCCACCAATAAAATGCTTTGAAGATAAAAAATAAGCAAATGTTTCAATAGAGACAGAGCGAAATTGTATGTACTCTGTGGCTCTTTTTTTTTTTTACCACAACACTAGACTGTATTATTTTTATAAAGAGCACTATTATGTTACTATTGGCTGGCAGAGCTAGAAAGTGACCTTTTTTTGGTACGACACATGATCTTTTCTTAAAAATCTAACTTATTTGGAAATCATGTACCGGGCTATTTGTTTAAAAGGATATCTTTTGTTTGCATACTTGTCTGAGTTCCCATGGTCATAGGAAGGCTTAGACACGTGCTTCATCCTTTTTATCTACAGTTGTTAGAAGCTATAATAATACAAATGCCGGTAGTAGCCTAGCAGTGTATGGAGCCTTAGACCCCTTTTACATCAGCGATTTTTCCAAATTGCGTCAGATCTGGCAGATTTACCGCATCTGCCACCTAATGGTCGCACTGGCAGCACACTTGCGACAAGCTCCATGCATTGTCTATGGAGCTTGCGGCAGGTGCGGCAAGTGCGGTATTGCACGGTTTCAGCACTTGCAGCAGTTGCGGCAGCGAAAAAAACTGCGGTCAGCAGCGTTTTTTTTGGGGGGCCACCATTGCCACAAGTGCCAGAACCGCGGTTATACCGCACTTGCCGCAAGATCCACAGACAATGCATGGGGCTTGCCGCAAGTGTGCTGCAATTGCGACCGTTAGGTGGCAGATGCGGTAAATCTGCCGGATCTGACGCAATTTGAAAAAAAACGCTCATGTGAAAGGGGCCTAAAGGCCATCAATCTAATGATTTTGTTAGCGATCACATGCACGCGCGATTGCTAACAAAATCGTTTAGATGGCTGGTGAGCCGTCACACAGATACCTAGATACCCGCTGTTTACCTTGGAGACCAGCTCCCAGCGCTTGCAGAGAGGCGCTGGGAGCTGGCTTATCGGTCATCTTCCGGTGTCAGATGTAGCGATGCTGCGTATCCACCGGGCGATCAAAGATAGATTTGAGGCCCTGTCCTCAAATCAAACGATGAACGATCAGCCGACTGATCACTCATCATTTGTAGTGTCACACGCAACGATGCCGTTTCAACATCGCTCAAGCGTCACAAAACACGTGACTTTTGAATGATATCGGCAACAATATCATTACGTGTGACGGTACCTTAACTGTTAACCTTCATACAATCTATCTCATATTTCATGTGGATCCATATAGATATTTACCTGTTGGAACATGTTAATAAGATCTCTTTGTGGTCAAGAGAGAAGATTTAAAATGCTAAACGACCATTGGTGGTGCATGGTTTTAGTAGTTCGGCAATTTCTCATAGATTGTAAGCTTGCGAGAAGGGCCCCCACTCCTCTTGGTATCTGTTAAATTCTTGTTAATCTCTATTGACACATATTGTCTGTACCCTTTGAATTGTAAAGTGCTGCAGAATATGTGAAAGATTATAAATAAAAAGTATTATTATGTCACGACTTTGCAGCCCTTAGGGTGGGCACTCACCTGCGGAAAAATTGGCAAGCGGAATGCGATAAGACATCAGATTGCACTCACCCCAATTTTAACCAACAGTGGCATGCATATCTGTGAGTTTTTCCTCAGCGAGAAACAGGCTGGGGAAAAAATTGCAGCATGCTGCGTATGTCTGCGGATCTTGCCGAGATTCCGCAATGCAAGTGTATGGGTGCGATGAAAACATTACACACCACACGCACAGCACTCAGACGGCAACTTTAGCATGGTCATTTCTATTATTAAGGTAACCGACGAACTCTCTTGCTTCTTCTTCATTGCCTGACCATAGGAAGAATAGGTCATCTATATATCTTTTATAGAATTTAATATATTTAGTGCCTAATAGGGACTGTGCGATGGCCACAGACTCGAACGCACCCATATATAGACCTGCATAGCTGGGTGCGAATCTGTAACAGCATTATTAATGGTATAACAAATTTCAGATCCAATACCACTAATTCAATTTATGAAATTAAACAAAGGTTGGATTGCTCCTCTAGGTTTGTTATATATTTATTGGAGTGCCCATGCGGGCACCAATACATAGGAAGGACCATACAAAGCATGAGGGCAAGATTAAACAAACATAGGTACAACATTAGTATAGGTTTTTCAAAACATAGCGTATCCAAGCACTTTGACCTATTTCATAATAGAGACCCTTCCAAATTAAAACTCCTTATTATTGAACAGATAGGTGATAATATTATTAACAGAACTCACATTTTGAACAGAAGAGAATCCTTCTGGATTTTTAAAATGGGTACTTTATCACCAGAAGGACTCAATATCACCTTGGAGAACACTAATTAATTTTAAACCTTAATTTTTAGGAAAGTATTTTTTACTTGGTTTTTATACAGTTTTTATCCAATTTTATCAATTTTAAGTTCATATCTTTATATATATAATAATGGTTTTTGTGCAGTAATTTTTGTTATGTATTCTTGACCTTATTATAGTATATTATTGATTTTGTTTTATATGTGAAACTATTTTATCATTTTATTATTTAGTTGTAGTATAATTGCCTGAATGAATTCAATTTATGTGTTGTAGATTGTAACTTATATGCACACAGATGAGCTATTGATCAAGGGATCCATTCCCATGTTCCACTACGGATCTTTTTATATACCTGTGCACTTCCCTCCTCCCCCCTTTTTTCCTTTCCCCATGTTGTAAAGTGTATATAAACATTTGTATGAGAGGATTCCGGTAATCACTTGAGAAAGGCGCACTTATCGCTGAAACGCGTTGTGGAAGTCTGGAATCCTACATTGAACAAATAAAACTTATAGGTAATTATCTGCTGAGCGGTGTCCTGGTTGTTATCTGAGCGCTGACACCTTATACTCTTTCATGCACTGCCTGCGCCTTCCCCCGGGAAGCGCGTTATCGAGCAGCTCGGCTCCAGGAACTCGCTCGGATTAATTCATCATCCCTGACCTGTGGCTTGCTAGTACTCTGCCTGCGCGATCGAGGATCGCAACACAGCCCTCAAGTGTCGGATCCTTCCGGCCTGGAGGCCGTGCGAGTCGCTCCCCGCTCGTCAGCTAGTTGTGCAGCTCGGCACAACTGTACCAGGTGAGCACCGGGTGATATTAATCTACCTCACCTTATAACATTATAGCAGTGTGGCGCAACCTGTTTTCTTTTACCTTAAGATAGATAGATAGATAGATAGATAGATAGATAGATAGATAGATAGATAAATAGATAGATGGAATTGATAGATGCTTGGATAGTTAGATTAATCTGATCTTCATGCATATTCACTTCAACAGCCTAACACAGATGCTCACTCTCTGTGAGAGCGTCTGTGATTGGCTGTTGCAATCAGACTGAATTTCCACAATCTGGAGAGTGTCTGTGCTTGGTTGCCATACACATTAGTGTATGGCAACTAACCTGCCATCATAGTGTGTAAAATAAATAAATAATTAAAAAAAAAACATGCTTCGCTGTATTGTTCAGTCTCAGCACAAATAAAGCAGACTGCTGCGAGCTGCCACCCTCAGCTCCCTAATTTTACCATAGCTGGAAAAAATACATAGGGCTCTGCCCTTTTTTTAATTGCCAGCCTTGGCAAAACTAGGCAGCTGGGGGCTGGTATTCTCAGCAACGCGAGGGCCCATCATTTTAGGACCCCCCATGCTAATGAATATTAGCCCAAAGCTGCCCCTGAAAATGGCACATTCTTTTGTAGCACCATTTTAAGGCACTTTACCCAGCTCGCCGAGCAGCCTTGGTGGCGGTGGCACTCTGGGTAATAAGGAGTTAGTTCTAGCTTGTATTGACAGCTGGTATTAAGCTCAAGATTCTTAATGTTGGGCCAATTTTAGATCCGAAAGAAATTAAAAACAAAAAGACATATCTGGACTGCATTTTTATTACTCCTTCATACCCATCCTCGATTTTCTGCAACGTCTTCTCTACAATGGCACTTCTTTATCGAATGAACAAATCTCTGAACACTGAATGAATGAGCCTGGATAGCTGTGGCCAGGTAAGCAATGACTCACTGAGGACACTGATGTCATAGTAACCTATGATTAGCAGTTACTATGGCACCGGTGTCCTCGGGTAACCTCACTGAGTCACTACTTACTCGGCAGCAGCTCGCAGATCTTTCATTCAGTGTTTGGAGACCACAGGAATAGGACACTTGGTTCATTATTGCAGCTTCAGATGAAACAAATCTGAGAGTGCGATGTGGCCTGTGGAGAGAAGACGTTACAAAGGATCGAAAATGAGGGAGAAATAAAGGTGGAGTTCAGATAAGTGCTTGGGTTATTTTTTCTGGTAAAATTTTTTTAATGTGTGTTGTGTCGTCTTGACTATTTACTTGAGATTTTTGATGGCCAGGTCTAATATTGGCCTAACATTATGCATCACTGACAATACAAAGCTGGCATCAAACCCTTATTACCTAGACTGCCATCGGTAATGGGTTTTCCAAATGGACAATGACCAAAAGCATACTTCCAAACTGGTTACAAAGTGGCTTAAGTATAGCAAAGTCAATGTTTTGGAGTGGCCATTTCAAAGCCCTGATCTCAATCCTATTGAAAATGTATGGGCAAAGTTGAAAAGGCAGGTGCAAGCTAAGCAACCTAAGAACATGGCTCAGTTAAACCAGTTCTGTCAGAAGGAATCGGCCAAAATTCCTATCAACTATTGTGAGAAGCTTGTGGAAGGATATTGAAAACATTTGACCCAAGATATACAGTTTAAGGGCAATGGTACCAAATACTAACGAAATGTATATAAACTTGTGACTTTGCAGAAAGTAATAAAAATGCCTTAAATCTTTCTCTCTCTCATTATTATGGCATTTGGCAAATATAAATTATTATGGTAATCCTAAATTACCTAAAGCGGGAAAGGTTTAATATGATTTCATATGTCAGATAGTGAAAAAAATGTCTTTTTATATAGTGTATGTAAACTTCTGGTTTCAACTGTATATTATGGTGACCTTGACATTACCAAGACTGTTTTTATGCCAAAGGGAACTTTAAAGGCATTTATACAGTCCAAAAAGACCTTAGAATATCATACACATGTATTTGGCAATTGGAGGCCTTCTGGTACTTTGACTTGCTGGCAAATCAATTTTTAAGAACAATTCTGCACATTATACTACCGTAATTCAAATTTCAAAATATTTGCTAATCTGTATACCGATACATCTAAAATTGAATACCCTGTATGCATTGTGTTGAATGTATATGATGATCCAGACATATTTCACTGCTTTCTCAAACTATATGAAAATATTGTAATCAATAGAATTAGTTTTTGAGCTTGAGCAATGGCTGGAGATACATGTGCAAATTAGCAAAATAACAAATAAACAGCAGTTTTTTCATCTCTTGTTTTAAAAATCTGTTAAGAAAGCAATAGTAAAGGAGTCCATACAATTGTTGTGCCAGTAGTTGACTAGTCCTTCACAACTCGGAATACCTTTGGAATAATTATGCTTATTTTTAATCTGCTACATGTGAAGGACTTATATATTAAAAGTAGGTAAAGCTTTATTCCACAATTCTAAGAAAGTCTTGGAATGGTTCCAGGAATAGGACTGTAAATATAACATGGTGCAGTGGTGTTCATCGTCACCAGCTCTTAATTGAGCATCTCTGGAATGAGTTAGAACAACCTATTGAAAAGGGCAAATTAACCACCTGCTAATTTTTACCAGCTGTAGGATATATGATGCAAAATAGCATTCTGATGCTTCTTGTTGAGTCAAGAAATCCAACCTTAAATAATGTCATGGTAGAGACATCTAAAATGTAGCTTGTATTGTGTACATACTATAAATTAGAATATCATCAAAAAGGTCATTTATTTCAGTTATTTAATATGTAAAGGGAAACATGTATATTATATATAGTCATTACAAACACTGTGATCTTTTTCAAGTGTTTATTTATGTTAATGTTGATGATTATGGCTTACAGCCAATGAAGACCCAAAATTCATTATCTCAGACAATTAGAATAATTATCACAAAACACTTGTAAAGTCTTACTAAGCATTTAAAATGGTCTGGTTCAGTACCTACACAATCATGGGGTAGACAGCTGACTTGACAGATGTCCAGAAAGCAGTCATTCACACACTCCACAAGTAGAGTAAGCTATAAAAGGTCTCATCCTTCTTCTCTGCTCGCTTCCTTAAGCAGAACATGGACAAAACTGAGTTCATAGTCTTCCCCCCAAGACGCTCCCCCTCAGTACCTGACCTATCCATCGTCGTCGACGACTGCTCTCTCTCTCCAGTCCCCCATGCCAAGTGCCTCGGGGTTATCCTTGACTCTTCCCTCTCCTTCAAGCCCCACATCCAGGCCCTCACCACCTCCTGCCGACTCCAGCTCAAAAACATCTATAGGATTCGCACTTTACTTGACCACGACACTGCTAAAACCCTTATTCACGCTCTCATCATCTCCCGCCTTGATTACTGCAACCTCCTGCTCACCGGCCTCCCTAATACCTCCCTTGCACCTCTCCAATCTATCTTGAACTCCGCTGCCCGCCTAATCCATCTGTCTCCCCGCTACTCCCCTGTCTCCCCCTCTGCCAAGCCCTTCATTGGCTCCCTGCTTCCCAGAGATCCCGGGTTAAAATATTAACCATGACATACAAAGCCATTCACAACCTGTCCCCTCCATACATCTCTGACATGGTCTCCCGTTACCTACCCTCACGCAACCTGCGATCCTCCCAAGAGCTTCTCCTCTACTCCCCCCTCATCTCCTCTTCGCACAACCGCATACAGGATTTCTCCCGTGCTTCACCCAGACTCTGGAACTCACTGCCCCAACACATCAGACATTCTCCTACCCTGGGTACCTTCAAAAGAAGCCTGAAGGTCCACCTGTTCCGCCAAGCCTACCACCTGCAATAAGACCCGGTCCACCACACCGCCTCATGACTGGAATTTCCCCCTCCTACTGTATCCCCACCCGCCTCTCGTAGACTGTGAGCCTTTGTGGACAGGATTTCTCCCCTCTTGTTTCTGTACAACTGAATTGTCAACATTTATTGTTACTTGTATTGCTACTATGTTACTTGTCCTAGTCTGCCCTTTTTAACATGTAAAGCGCCATGGAATATAATGGCGCTATATAAATAAATAATAATAATAATAATAATAATAATAATAATTGCTAAAGAAATGGCTGTTCACAGAGTGCTGTATCCAAGCATATTAATGTTAAGTTGAGTGAAAGGAAAATGTGTGGTAGAAAAAGGTGCACAAGGATTGTGAAGAAAAGGCCATTAAAAAATTTGGTGGACATTCACAAGGAGTGGACTGCTACTGGAGTCAGTGCTTCAAGAGCCACCACACACAGATGTATCCAGGACATGGGCTACAAATGTCACATTTGTTGTGTCAAGCCACTCATGACCAATACAAGAAGCGTCTTACCTGGGCCAAGGAGAATAAGAACTGGACTGTTGCTCAGTGATCCAAGGTTTTGTGTACAGATGAAAATATATTTAGCATTTCTATTGGAAATCAAGGTCCCAGAGTCTGGAGGAAGTGTGGGGAGGCCACAATCCAAGCTGATTGAGGTCTAGTGTGAAGTTTCCACAATCAGTGATGGTGTGGGGAGCCATGTCATCTCCTGGTGTAACTCCACTGTGTTTTATCAAGACCAAAGTCACCACTGCCGTCTACCAGGACATTTTAGAGCACTTCATGCTTCCCTCTGCTGACAAGCTCTTTGGAGATGGAGATTTCATTTTCCATCAGGACTTAGCACCTGTCCACACTGCCAACAGTACCAATACCTTGTTTAATAACCACAATATCACTTTGCTTGATTGGCCAGCAAATTTGAATGACCTAAACCCCATAAAGAATCTATGGGGGTACTGTCAAGAGGAAGATGAGAGACACCAGATCCAACAATGCAGACTAGCTGAAAGCTGCCATGAAAGCAACTTGGGCTTCCATGACACCTCAGCAGTGCTACAGGCTGATCACCTTCATGCCATGCCTCAGTGATGCAGTAATTAATACAAAAGGAGCCCCAAGCAAATATTGAGTGCATTTACTTTACATACGTTTCAGTAGACCAACATTTATAAGTTAAAAATCATTATTTCAGTTGGTCTTATATAATATTCAAATTTTCTGGGATAATGAATTTTGGGTTTACATTGGCTGTAAACCATAATCATCAACATTAACAGAAATATACACTTGAAACAGATCACTTAATGACTCTATATAATATATGTGTTTCACTTTATGTATTGAATTACTGAAACAAATGAACTTTTTGATGATATTCTAATATATTGAAATGCACTTGTATATCTACATGTTTTCTGCACAGCGCCTACAAGTTGTTAGTAGTTCAAAATACATGTTTGTTTTAGCAAATTCATTATATTTTCCTTTATGGAACCATGAGATTAATAAAAACACTGTAATCTACCTTTGTCTAATTTTAGTTTAATAGGATAGAGGATTAATTTCAGATCAACAGTTGAACTTGATCGACTTTATCTGCTTTCTGGCTCCATGAATATGTAACATACATTTATTCAGTTAAAAGAGAACCAAGGTGCTGTTTTAAATTGAAAAAAGTGAGATGAAACATAGGGTTGAATGTTACATATTTACAAAGTATAATCATTACAGACTTCAAATATTTGCCGAAAAGAATCATTACAGGGGCAGTGAACTTTACATAGGCCAAGGGAATGGTTACAGGTTGCGGTTCTCTAGGGATCAATAGCCCTTCTAGAGCTAAACATGATTCTGTACTTAACACTCAACACCTCAATGTGTGATTTTAACAGACTGATTTGAAACATGTATCTATTTCTATTTAGCGGATAAGCAGCTGTCTGGAATATATGAATATAATGATTTACTTGCCCCTGCAATGTACTACAGGTGGAAATCGTAGGCGACAACCATTGATGACCTGTGGCATCCAGAGTTCTTATCTTACACAAACATGTCATTGAATTATTGTCTCTGTTGACTTGAAACACAGTCACAGTGGGGTGTTCTTTGAACTTTCCTCTCAATGTCTATGTGCCTTCTCTAATCTCTTAAATTGTAGTGTTTAGTTTTACCTTATATGCAGAGGTGCAACATTGGTTAGATAATTTTGCAAACCATAATGATATAACCTACAAATCTTGAGTATTTGTTTTCAATTATTATAATAGTGTAAAATGTAGAAAGAAAACCAAATTGACAAGAAAATATGAAGTAGCATAAACAGAGATGTGAAGAAAGATGGGTTGGTTGGCCTATCAGCATAGAGTAAAATGATGCAGTCATTCTCCACAAATCAATGATTAATTGCTTACTAATTTTAGGTCAAGTACATGCAAACTCTTTTTGATCAGTCGGAATTTACCTTCAATTACTCTGAAAATTCATGAATATGGTGGGTTTTTTTTTTACTTGAAAGGCGATACAGTACAGCTCCATGCACTTTAATCCACAATTTTTACTTGCTCAGCAATACCACACATATCTTTTGGACTGGTATAACACATTTTTCTTGAAAAAGAAAAGTATACACATTTACTTTCTGTACTTTGAGAGTGGCCTGGTTTCAAAAACCCTTTTTCATACACCATATTAGTAAATTAACATGGCCGCGCTCATCTAATATGATCATCAGAGCCGCACTGTCCATTGGACAACCTGAGCCTTCAGGCTCAGGCGTCAAGGAGGCAGGAGGAGCGGCAGTACTGAAGGGGGCGGCGCCAGCACTACACAGCGGCTTCCAGACTCATGGCCGCCGGATGCAGTGCAGTATCACCCACCCATCCGTGGCCGCCGGTGATTGCACCTACGGCCGCCAGTGACAGCACCCCCTTCCCCAGCTCCTCACCTGGCTCAGGCGGCAGGGAGTCTTGATGCACCCCTGATGATCATCAGTTAGAAACAGAAGAGAGAAATCAAATGAAATTGTTTATTAGAGAGGAGCGAACTTTGTTCGACATGTTTCCCCAATTTCAAATTCGGAACGACCATGGCTGATTCGGTTCAGTGATTGGAAACTCGAAAACATTCCCCAAAAGTCTGCAAATCCAGCTAAGTTAAGGAAAAAGTTGGAAATTTAAAGTGACCCTAAAGCTGTTTATTTGGGGCCAAAATGCTCACCAAAGGACCCATTGGCTGGGGACTACTCCTACAGTTAGGAAGTTAGGAGTGTACCCAGGCATCGGGGCTACCGACTTGTATCAAGGTGTAGAATTTTTGGAGCTTAAATTAATTTTTTAAACTTCCTGGATTTGCAGGTGTTTTTGACACCTGCATGGTTTGAATTTTGGAAAAAGTGCCAGATGTGTCAGCAGCTGGGAAGTTCAGAAAGCTTACAATGTCCTTAAAACATCCGTTTAAGAGAACTTATTATTTCTTAGGGAATATTTTTGAATATTTACTTTTCATGTTATTATTGTTATTATTATTACTATTATTTTACTATTTTTTCTTAACTTTTTTTGGCAAGAGCAAACATTTATTATTGCAGAGGGTCAGCAGCATGCAAGGCCATCTGCTCTACACTTATGTGATAGCAATTCATATAATAATAGATACGGCCATTAAATGCTTCATATCCATGATCTGATAGGTCTGTTCACACTGATGAAACACCATGCTTTGGACATTGCTTCTTGAAAATATGCAATCACTATTTCAAGTCATGATAATAATGCTTATAATAATATTTATTCATTTATATAGCGCTATTAATTCCATAGCGATTTACATACATTTGTAACACTGTACCCATTGGGGCTCACATTGCATGACATACGTTTACAATACAGACTTTTTGACAAGTACACACCTGTGTTATATGTATAATTCATATTAAAATTGTCCTTGTATTTCTGCAGTGCCCAGTGCCCACTAACCTTATTGAGCATTCCAGATCAACTGGTAGTAAATGGTAACTGAATAAACTTATTTGTTTCCATCATTATGTCTCCTACAAAGATGTGATGCTTCAATAACTGACTTGCACCTAAGCACAACTCAGTTGTTATAACTTGGGCTTGGGGAATTGGATTTGTGACAGTGACGTTAGTTCTGCATCACATAGACGTAAAGTTTTATCAGTTCACTCCTTGTGTGCTGGAGTGTTTCTGCATGAGGGTTTTGATAGTGACCTACCGAGACTGGTGAACAAGCCGAAGGCATGACATTTTGATCTATGGAAATGCAAGACAATCACACACGGAAGAACAGGGCTGGGCAAGTGCAGTTCTCAAGGGCTGCAAAGAGTGCATGTTTCCAGGATTTCCTTAGCATTGTACCAGGTGCAGGAATCCTCACCTTTGCAGATGATGAAATTAGCACCTATGCAATGCTAAGGAAATCCTGAAAACTTGCACTGTTTTCAGACCTTGAGGATTGTAGTTGGTCACCCCTGCCTAGAAGTCTCTGTGGAAGTAGTCATAAGGCAGGAGAAATCCTCGAGCCTTTTCACCACAACTGCAGACCCTCTTAGGCCCTGTGCCCATGGTGCATTATTTGATGCTTTTTTGATGCAGATTTTGAGAATCTGCATCAAAATCTGTATGTCTATCCCTGAGGCCAGCAAAGTCTGCGACAGGTCAGAAGTGCTGTACCCACATTGCTTTTTTGTTTAATTGCACATGCGGTTCAGATTTTTTTTGTTCTGCCCCAAAATCTAGCACCAAACCTTCAAGGGAAAACAACACATTGGCACAGTCTTTCTGAACTCTCATAGACTTTGATTGTCTCAGGATAGAGATGCAGATTTTGATGCAGATTCTCAAAATTTGCTTAAAAAGAAGCATCAAACAACGTACTGTGGGCACAGCTGGATTCTCTGCTACGTGATACCTGCTGTGTAACCTGAGACAACCTCAGAGAAGTCTTAATGAGGATGTACTAGGTCCCATAATCATGGTGAGTGTGACAACGGTTGCTGATGCTTGCTAATAATATAAGAAGATAATGTCTGCGCCAAAACAACGGGGCTCCTCTGTAAAATGGTTTGAGTGTTTTGACAGCTTTTGATCCCCTTTTAAGTTGATTTCTAGGTCCCTGTTTTGACTCCCATTGATTTCAATGGGGTTCTGATGTTCGGCGAACTTGTTTGACGAACGTTGCACATTCAGTGAATGGAACCGAATTCAAACTTCCAAAGGTTCATTCATCTATAGTCACTACCTGTGGCAGTATTTTCACCCCTTTATTGATTGCTTTCAATAGGAACCATGAGATGGTTCTTTTCCCCTGTGTTGTCCCTATAAAATGATTGCAATTTTTGTAGGCTTTTCTATAGATTAGAGCTGTTACTTGAGGGTCCCAGCTGATTAATACCTTTTGAAAAGTCTATTATCGGAAGTTCAATTCTAACAAAAAAAGGCACATAAAATGCAGATTAGTACAACCATGTAATTCATCGAATATTAATAAACACGAAATTGATTGCTACAGATGAAGTCATGGTTAAAATAACAAGACAACAAATCGCTGGAATATTTGGGCACCGAAAAGTGTAATTTGACACTTAACGAGATAAATCCATGGCTTTTACAATGTTAACTTATCTTAATTCATTAAGTGAGATAAATTTGATTGACAAGTTATCAAGATGTTTTTCTTTTTGTGTAGTTAAATTTGACTACATCAGTACATCACATCTAAATATTAATTTTCAAGTGTGCCATAAGTTAGTGTATCATAATAATCAGGCACCAAAGCTGCAAGCTCCATGTTATTATGTGCATAATACTCGTAAGGGTGTCTGAACCATCTTTAATTAAAAATGTTGATTACCTAGACCGAAAATAAGCAAGAGCCCTTTAACAAAATAAAATGGTTGATTACGTTATGGTGCTCTGTATCATTAATGTGCCTCACTGGTCTCAAATGCTATGTTACTGGTAATGTCTTTTATTAATTCTTCTCTGACTGGTCCACAGAACGCAAATTTGCTCATGGGCCCTATTGATACGAAGCTAAATATTAATCTATCATTACTGTTAGTATGGATGATCAAATGACATTTCCAATTCGAATTCACCAAAACATTCTCTATGTACGAATAAGTTCATCACAAATCATGCTCCAATTACCCTGAAAAGATTTATATAACACTTAGAGGTCTCATTAGAGTGTAAGTAGGGATGAGCGAGTATACTCGCTACTATTCGGTATTCACTGAATAGTAGCAGTATTCAGGCTACTCGCTACTCTCCGAGAATTTATGTGTACTCGAGAGTAGCGAGTAGTCCTAATACTTTCTATAGATACACTGCGAAAGTAGCCTAAAAGTAATTAAAAGTTGCTAAAAAATAATAAACTTACATACTCACCTTCCAACGCCTGCACCGGGACCACCAGAGAAGCCATCCAATCATTGGAGAAGGACCTTTCACTACCAGCCAATCAGATGGCCGGTAACAATCTGGCCAATCAGATGGCGCCATGTCACAACCACGTGATCGCTAGCGGCCACCTGATTGGTCAATTTGCAAGGTCCTAGATGTACTATCACTACCGACCATCTGATTGGCTGGTAGTGAAAGGTCCTTGTCCAGTGATCGGATGGCTTCTCTGTCGGTCCTGTTGCAGGTGTCGGAAGGTGAGTATGTAAGTTCATTATTTTTTAACAACTTTTACTCACTTTTAGGCTACTTACGCAGTGTATCTATGGATACACTGCGAAAGTATTCATGCTCGCTATACTCGCAACAAGTAGCGAGTACCGGTACCTACTCGTTGTGAGTATAGCGAGCACGATTATTAAGGTACTCGCTCATTCCTAAGTGTAAGCAAATATTTTTAATCTCTTTAATGCAAACTTAAATCCTTTTTAATATCAAGGTGAACATATCATAAAAAGAGATGGTCAAACAGTAGTAACCAATAGCCTATTTAATAACATTGAACATACAGATTCTTCCTGTTTATTTTTTACATTAAAAAATAGTCAAAAATGATCGCTCTCAGTCATTGTGATCAGGCCGACTGTTCTGTGCAGAGTGCTAACTCAAACTGATGGGGTCACTGCTAGAGGAAGCATTATCTTGATGTGACTGAGACCAGTGATGTAGCATATCTTTCATAATGCCCTCCACTTCCTCCTCAATAATACCCTTGCTAGATGCAATGGAGGACTGCACTAGTTAGTACTACAGACCAGTCAGCTGGTACCATTGGTGGTGCTTATTCTGCAGCTAGTGGCTACCACAGTTTTAGCTATGATATGGATACTTTTTAATTTACACTTCCCTGTTCGTTACACTTGTCACTTTTTGTTTTATCACACATTTTATACAACACTATACTTAACTATTGATAATATTTTCAACCCCAGTGTGAGAGCTGTGAGTATTTACAAGTCTGCCATCAAATACCGTGACTGCCAACTTGAACCTCAAACATGGACAACCTCTTTAAGAGGTTTCAGCAATAAGATGTCCATTCTGATGTCCACTGTCACACAATGTGAGACAATTGAAGAGTGCCGATTGGTTGCCATGGAAGATCAAGGCCATGACAGCCATGAGAAATCTCCTATGATGCCCAAGTAGTGGCTAGACATCATAGGATACAATAATTTGACAACATAGTGCAATGTATGATATTGCAGTGTCTTATGTGTTCAAGTCCGCTAAGGAAAAATAATACAAAATGTAAAACATATTAAACTTGCATAATTTTTATTTTTTATTTTTAAAGAACCCTCAGTTTCCAAAATAAAATAGGATAGCAAAATGTAAAGAAAAAAAAAAAAAACTAATTTGGTATTGCTGCATGCATACTCGCCTGATTAATAAAATCCAAAAATATTTATTCTATTCAGGGAATGCAGAAACAAAGAAAAAATGGATACGCAAGATTGAGTGTCTGTTAATTGCCTAATTTCCCCACCTTGCATTTAATAAAAAACAATCAAAACATAAAAAGCCCAAAGTTGTTAATAAGAATATCATCTTGATATTCAGAAAAAGAGCCATAATGTAGGTTGATGGGAAACAAAAATTACAGATCTCAGAAAATGACCACAAAATCCATTTTTTTTAAAGGTCTGTTAACAATTAAAACATGCAAAACCTTATAAACTTGGTATCTGAGTAAATACACTGACCTAGATACCGTATATACTGGTGTATAAGCCGAGCCGTGTATAAGCCGACCTCCCTACTTTTGCGCCCAAAACCTGGGAAAACCTATTGACTCGTGTATAAGCCGAGGGTGGACCCCAGCACAGGTATACAGCCCCCAGCAGTGTGGTATACAGCAGCCCCAGAGGTATATACAGCAGCCGCAGTGGTAGTATACAGCAGCAGCCCCAGTGGTATATACAGCAGCAGCCCCAGTAGTTAGTATACAGCAGCCCCAGAGGTATATACCGCAGACCCAGTGGTAGTATACAGCAGCCCCGAGGTGTATACAGCAGCCCCAGTGGTAGTATACAGCAGCCCCAGTGGTATATACAGCCCCAGTGGTAGTATACAGCAGCCCCAGAGGTATATACAGCCCCAGTGGTAGTATACAGCAGCCCCAGAGGTATATACAGCCCCAGTGGTAGTATACAGCAGCCCCAGTGGTATATACAGCCCCAGTGGTAGTATACAGCAGCCACAGTGGTATATACAGCCCTAGTGGTAGTATATACAGCCCCAGTGGTAGTATACAGCAGCCCCAGAGGTATATACAGCCCCAGAGGTATATACAGCCCCAGTGGTAGTATACAGCAGCCCCAGAGGTATATACAGCCCCAGTGGTAGTATACAGCAGCCCCAGTGGTATATATAGCCCCAGTGGTAGTATACAGCAGCCCCAGTGGTATATACAGCCCCAGTGGTAGTATACAGCAGCCCCAGAGGTATATACAGTCCCAGTGGTAGTATACAGCAGCCCCAGAGGTATATACAGCCCCAGTGGTAGTATACAGCAGCCCCAGTGGTATATACAGCCCCAGTGGTAGTATACAGCAGCCCCAGTGGTATATACAGCCCCAGTGGTAGTATACAGCAGCCCCAGTGGTATATACAGCCCCAGTGGTAGTATACAGCAGCCCCAGTGGTATATACAGCCCCAGTGGTAGTATACAGCAGCCCCAGAGGTATATACAGCCCCAGTGGTAGTATACAGCAGCCCCCAGGGGGTATATAGTAGTCCCCAAATGCTGGCACTCGCCCCCCTTGTAAGGGCCCCCCCCCCGCTGCTTATCTTACTATCCCGGTCTTCTGCTCAGCGCCGCTCCTCGGTGCTCCGTTCTTCATGCTCCGTCCTCACTGCATCCGGGATCCCCGGCCGTCGCGCGATGACGTCATATGCCTGCGACGGCCGGAGATCCCGGATGTAGCAGGACAGGAACAGCGAGGACAGAGCACCGAGGAGCGGCACTGTGCAGAAGGCCGGGATGGTAAGATACGCAGCGGGGGGGGCCCTTACAAGGGGGGAGAGTGCCAGCATTTGGGGGCACATATGCACTGCTTCCCCCTGCCGCTGATTGACAGGGGGAAGCAGTGCATATATAATGAGCGCCGGGCCCCGACTACCGTATTGACCCGTGTATAAGCCGAGGGGGAGACTTTTCAGCCCAAATTTTGGGCTGAAAAACTCGGCTTATACACGAGTATATATGGTAATTATGTTTCCAGTTTAATTTTTACAGCAAAATGAATGTTATAAAACAAAACCCAAAGATCAATGGCATAATTGTATTTTTCCCCATTTTACTGTACTTGAAAAATATTTCCTATTTTGGTAAATTATGGAATAATTTACCAAAGCTATAATTTATCCAATAAAATTGCAAGCACTCATACAGCTATATTGAGCCCTCAAACCTCTTCACACTGTGTAATGGCCCTCACCAACACTGTGTACTAGCCCCCACACACTGAACAATATGATGGACTGTACAATTGTTTCCATACAGTATAAAGGCCCTGAAATAGCCCTCCATAAAACATACAGTTTCTCTCAAAGGCTCTCCAAATATTATAATGGCCCCCACAAAACCCTTCAAACAGTATATTGAAATACACATAGCCCTCCAAATATTATAATGGCACCAACATAGCTTTCCTTAAAGTATAATTGGTCCTACATAGTCCTCCATATAGTATAATTATCCACATATAGTCCTCCATATACAGTGGTGTGAATAAGTGTTTGCCCCTGTGGTGCCCCGCCAAGTAGGCGTCACAGAGGGGTACTGCACCCGTAAAAGAGGTGCACATACTCCAGCTGCAGGTGGACCCTAGGATGGTGGGTGGGACCCATAACCAGTGCTCTCACACTAGCTTACACGGTGGGAGGTTACCCGGGAGGGAATAAAATCACTTCTAGGGGGAACAAGGAAGTTAGTTAGTTAGGCAGTGAGCCTGAAGGATCAAGAAGGGCTCTTGGTCTTAATGTCCTTGCTGCTAGGTCTTTTCAGCTGAGGGACCAGGGAGAGATGGAAGAGGAAGAAAGGAACTAAGGAAAGAGAAATGAAGCTTCTCCAGGAGAGAGCAGACAGCTTAAAGGGAGTGAGGAACTTGAGGGACTTTGTCCCAGACAGCTTACTGGGCACCGGAGCCCGCACCTGTAGGTTAGTTTAGGACCACAGAGAATCCGGAGTTCCGCGGAGTCTACAATTTTCCCGGGCACCAGAACAGCCCGAAAGAGGGTACCAGGCACCGCCAAGGGAACGAGCGGTTGGACAGTAGAAGGTTACCCGACGGCCGTGAAGGTGAGAGAAGAAAGCAACAGACGGGGTTAGAGCAAGCAGGCACACCAAGGGTTCCACCATACCACCTGGGATTCACTTGCAGCCACTCTCTAAGTTACCTGTCCTCATAACATCAGGAGTGCTGAACTGTAACGTTGTATGCATGCAAGTGAACAGTAAAGGACCTGGAGGAAAAGTGACTTTTGACTCTCCTTGTTTTCCTTCAAATGAACGTGTTCCCATAAAGGAACGCTGCCCCGGAGGTCCAGCCTACCTGTAGAGGAATTTACCAAACTAGGCGCATTACCATCTACCCCCGTACTCCGGCGGACTGTGGAGGCGCTGGTGACATCTCACCAGGAACTACAGGTGGCGTCACAACAAATGTATATAATCTCCTGTAAAAATAAACCCCCCCCTTTTTGAAGATAGGCCCAGGACACGGATCAGCACGGCCGCCATTCCTCGTGACACAGCAGTTAACCCCTGAAGCCTGATACCCGAGTACCCCAAAGCCTGGGCTCGACACCCCCTTAATGACTCCTTATTCCTTTGCATGATTATCACACATAAATGTTTCAGATCACCCAAAATTTCAAATATTAGACAAAGCTAACACAAAGATCATTTTAAATTAAGGACTTTATTATTAAATTAAAAAAATCGAAACCTACGGCAGTTTGTGTGAAAAAAATTATTACCCCCCTTTAAACATAAATTAACTGCTTTATCACATCTTTGGGAAGCTGATTTCCATTTCACTAGCCACACCCAGGTCTAATAACTGCCACACTTGTTTTCAATCAGAAATGGGACCTGCTTGGAAAAGTGAAGTAGTCCAAAAGATGCTTAAAAGCTAGACATCATGACGCAATCCAAAGAAATTCAGGAACACATAAGAAACAAAGTAATTGAGATCTATCAGTCTGGAAAAGATTATAAAGCCATTTTCTAAAGCTTTCACACTCCAGTGAAGCACTATGAGAGGCTTTATCTACAAATCGTAAAAACATGGAATACTGGTAAAGCTTCCCAGGAGTGGCCTTCTGACCAAAAACACCAAAGAGCACATGAATGACTCATCCAAGAGGTCACAAAAACCCTACAACGACATCTACAGGCCTCACTTGCCTCAGTTAAGGTCATAGTTCATGACTCCACTATAAGAAAGAGACTGCGCAAAAATGGCCTGCATGGCAGAATTCCAAGATGAAAACCACTGCTCAGTAAAAAGAACATAAAGGCTCGCCTCAGTTTTGCCAAAACCATCTTGATGATCCCCAAAACCTTTGGGAGAACACTCTGTGGACTGACAAGGCAAAAGTTGAAATTTTTAGAAGGTGCGTGTCTCATTACATCTGGCATAGAAGTAACAAAGTATTTCAAGAAAGGAATATCATACCAACAGTAAAATATGGTGGTAGTAGTGGGATGGTCTGAGGCTGTTTTACTGTTTCAGGACCTGGAAGACTTGCTGTAGTAAATGAACCATGAATTCTGCTGTCTACCAAAAAATCCTGAACGAAACTAATTGGCAATCTGTTCTTGACCTCAAGCTGAATTGGGTTATGCAGCAGGACAATGATCTAAAACATACCAGCAAGTCCAGCTATGAATATCTTAAGAAAAACAAAATTAAGATTTTGTAGTAGCCTAGTCAAAGTCCTGACTTTAATCCAAGTGAGATACTGTGGAATGACCTTAAAAAAGTTCATGCTCAGAAATCCTCCAATGTGGTTGTATTATAACATTTCTGCAAATACGAGTGGGCCAAAATTCCTTTAAAGCGTTGTAAAAACTAATTGCTAGTTATCCCAAACGCTTCATAGCAGTTTTTGCTTCTAAGGGTGGTCCAACCAGTTATTAAGTTTTTTGGGGCAATCACTTTTTCACACAGAGCCCTGTAGATTTGGATTTCTCTTTCTCTTAATAAGAAAGAACTTCCTTTATAAATACAGGAAAAAAGGTTTTTTTTTTATCGGCTTGTGGAGCACTAAATGAATCACAAGCAGAGCATCAAATAAAATCAGACCTTTATTGGTCCCTTGTGCTGCCACAACTCGTTTCAACAGTACTCTACTGTCTTCCTCAGGTGGTACCTAGCAGCCCCACTCTAATTCTTATTTCTGGAAGGTTTTTCACAGGGAGCGCTCTCTTGTCTTTTTTCTGTCTCTATTTATAAATTGCATTTTGTGTTTACTTGTGTTATCTTTGCGTAATATTTAAATTAGTCTGGTGATCTGAAACATTTAAGAGTGATAAACATGCAAAAGAATAGGAAATCAGGAAGGGGCAAACAGTTTTTCATACCCCTGTGGTATTATTCACCTCCATAGTCCTCCATATATTATAATGCACCTAAAAACCCTCCAAATAGTATAATGTACCCCATAATACTTCCTATATTATCATTCACCCCTATTGTCCTCCATATAGTACAATTCACCCCACAGTCCTCCATATAGTATAATGCAACTCCATAGTCCTCGATATATTATAATGTACCCTATAGTACTCCATATATTATAATCCACACCCCATAGTCCTCCATATATTATAATGCACCCCCTAGTTCTCCATATAGTATAATGCAGCCCGTAGTCCTACTTATATTGTAATGCACCAACTATAGTCCTCCATATATTATAATGCACTGCCAAATTCCTCCATATATTATAATGCACACCCCATTGTCCTCCATATAGTATAATGCATCCCCCATAGTCCTCTGTGGCACCCATAGGTTAATGTGCCACAATAACATCACATGGGTTCCCTCCCCACAACACACTGACAAACACTAGCACCTCTGGGCCAGGAGGGGGAGCACAACCTGCTCTCTTAAATACTCCAGGTCCACAGGAAGTAGCTCAGAACAGTGCAGGAGAGAACAGTACAGCACGGAGCAGTGCTTTGAAGAGCACAGTTTAGTGCAGAGTACAGTTCTGGGAGAAATGAGAGAGACTGCAGCATCAGAGAAGCTGTGCTAAGCTTCCCTGCAGTCTGCTCATTGATTCCAGGCCTAGTGAAGGTCTGAGGAAAGGAGAAGTACAAGCAGAGAGACACTTCTGGGAGCTTGAGTGCAACCATTACTCGCCCCAGAGAAGCGCACAGAACGGACACCGGATCCGGTACTGTGACTGACACACAGCACGGTGAATCCAGGAGCAGTGGGGTTTCTAGACACCCACAGTACCAGAGCAAAGCAACACGACGGGGTCAGCACAGCACAGAGGACTCAAGTTGCCTAGCCAAGTGGTACCAGCAGAACAGAGAGAAAGAGAGACAGTCCCAGCAGCTCAGCTAGAGGCAGCAGCCAGGACACACACACACAGCGCAGCACCAGGAAGCGATGACCCGGACAGGGTGGGAGGAAAACCCGGCCCCTACAGACTCCGTGGACAGTCTGCAGAACATCGCAGTAAAGCTTTGGAAACTATAAAACGTGAGTGTGTGTTCCTTAACCCCATCTCCACTATTCACCTCCATCATAGACTATACCATCACTGCCCCAGGGAATACAGTTCTACCCACTGGAACTATCCCATCTGCGCTGCCATTACACCATCCCCGGAGGTTCTGCAGCAGCGGCGGCCCCATCACTGCCGCACATAGTGGGTGGCTCACGATAGACTATTCTCCCCTGTAAATACACCCTTTTATTTGCCAGGGCCCGGGACACGGTCCGGACCAGGACCACCCGTGACTTCCCCAATAGCAGACACGGTCCGGTACCGAGTACCCTCGTCCCAGTGGGCTCGACACCTCCATATTGTATAATGTACCTTCCCATTGTCCTCCATATAGTAAAATGCATCCCCATAGTACTTCATATTGTATAATGTACCCCCCACGATTCCCATATATGGTAATGCACTCCCCATATTCCTCCAAATAGTATAATGGCCCTTCTTATATTTATATATTTTAATGCACCCCATCATTCTCCATGTATTATAATGGACTCCACAGTCCTCCATATGTTAAAATTCCCCCCATAATCCTCCAAATAGTATAATGAATACCAGATAGTCATCCATATAGTATTATGACGGTGACACTGACTCCAAAATACTCACCTTTCTTCTTTCGCTCATCTTTGGTCTGTTTAGTGAGAATTCCGCTGCACAGCAGATCTTGGCCCATCTTGCTGGGGGGGTGGTGTTGGCCTAGCACAGATCCCCCCTGTCTCTCAGGCCCCATGGCCGCTATGTGGTCTGCGCTATTGGCAGTATGGCACTTCCATTTTTTAAATTCTAAAGTAGCGACCCTGTGATGGAAAGACTCAGCAAGTTTCATTAGCAACCTTGATGTCAATCTTGTATTTTCAGTGCCACCATGTGGAAAAATCAGATATTGTTTCCTTAATATACTTCCATCAACATGTTTAGTCTTTCTAGACATGAACACTTTATTTTTTTTAAATGTCATAATAATTCTCATTTTATTCTGTAAAGTAAACATGAAATATTAACAACATGAACATCTGGCTGTGGGATAAAGTCACTGAGATGTTTGACTGCCAAGTGCTAGAGCCAAGATCGTATAATCACATCCACCCTCCCTATTTTAGTAAATATATAAAATAAGCCATGATACGCAAATAAAAAATGAGTGATAAAATCATAACACTGCACATATAAAGATTACTAAATGTGCAAACATATACGCTGTATTGTACACAAATCACTGGGAACGTCCAGAATGGTAACATGAAAGGGCAGCTGTCTACGATTCAGAGGTTTCTAAACTACATCTCCCATAATGCTCAGCATCAATGTGCTCAATATATTATCTATGTATAATAAAATACCTAATAGCTGTAACAATATTTTTCCAAATAAGTAGTCATTCAATGTTATGCAGATTTTCCATAAGAAATGTAAGTGGCTGTTAAAGTGAATAATCTAATTGATGTATGAAGAATCAAACTTCCAGAAAAGTAAAATAAACGGCCGACCTCACAAAGTGTGCATGTTGCTAAAAATATTTACTTTTTGCCTACTTGTTTCTCCAATATAAAACTCATACACAGGGCCATACAGTATTTGCCATAAGGCATCAAAAGTCTGGGAATTTGGGGGTGCACTTATTTATCTACCCCTCACTCTAAACTGGTGTCTTTCTGAGGGAGAGTTGTGCATCAATTTGTATTCACATCTTTAAAGAGGACCTGTCACCAACCTGCTGCATAGCAAACTAAATGCAGCACTGAATGCAGCATGTCTGCTGCATTCATAGAAGGGGTCCCCCATGTGTCTGTGTGCTGTGATACCCCAAGAAATACACTTTAGAAAGCTTAGGTTGCCTTCACAATTGCATTTGTGTCTGCATGCGTAGTGCAAACGCAGCCCATACTGATGTGAACGCAGGGGAGAATCTCCGCATGCGTTCACATTAGTATCAGCCCGGCCAGCCAATCAGCTGTCTCCGGGGCGGCCGGGAGGAGGAGATCAGCGGCAGAGATCTCCTCCTCCCGGCCACAGCTGATCTCCCGCCAGTGTCAGCGCGGGAGATTTGAAGACACAGCTGATCTGACAGCTGTTTAAATCTCCCGCACTGACACCGAATAAGGGGATATCAGTGAAGGAGATAAGAAACAGCTGATCGCTGTTTAAAATCTCCCGCGCCGATATCACCTATTCGGTGTCAGTGCGGGAGATTTAAACAGCTGTCAGATCAATTGTGTCTTCGAATCTCCCGCGCTGACACTGGCGGGAGATCAGCTGTTTCTTATCTTCTGCACCGATATCACCTATTCGGTGTCAGTGCGAGAGATTTAAACAGCTGTCAGATCAGTTGTGTCTTCAAATCTCCCGTGCCGACACCGGCGGGAGAGCAGTGGAGGCCACCGGGACAGATTTCAATGTGATCCGCAGCATTCTCCTGCGCTGTCATGTGGAGGACACTGCGGATCCATTGACTTCAATGCATGGTTTGTGCACTTGTGGGCGCTTGCAGATAAAACGAGCGCCCACGAACGCACAAAAAATGCAACAGGCTGAGTTCAGAGGGCGCACAAATTGTGCGCATCCGAACGCAAACGCAACTGAACGCAGCCAATATGCAGGCACATGCGTTCCCATGCTAAACACAGGAACGCAGTGCGCAAGCGTTTGGCTGCGTTTGGTACGCTGCATTTTCAAATGCAAGTGTGAAGGCAGCCTTAGAGATAAAAGTCAGGAGGGAGTTTACTTATCTCGGAGCTCTGCATCTCACACATCCTCCCCTCCTCCTACCTCTCTGTTCTGCCTTTGTGTTCAGCAGACTCTGAAGAGGAGGGAGGGGGGCCACACACACAAGAGGAGGCGGAACACACAGGCTGAACAGAGAGGCAGGAGGAGGGGAGGATGTGTGAGAAGCAGAGCTCTGAGATAAGTTAACTCCCTCCTGACTTTTATCTCTAAGCTTTTAAAGTGTAGTTGTGGAGCCCACTGGGAAGGGGTGCTCGGTACCAGACTGGGGTATCATGGGGGTTATCACGGCAGTTTTGGTACGGACCGTGTCCCGAGCCCACAAATAGAAGGATTATTTACAGGGATAGTCATGACACCACTCACAGGTTGTGGTCAATGGGGACCACCGCTGCCGCTTGCTGCTGCCAGGAGGATAAATGGTGCTGCAGCCGGTTGGATGAACCCGCCAAGGGTCGGGCTGCTCCTGACAGGGTGAATAACAGTTTAACATGCAAGAAAGCAAACACTGGAGACTCTGGCAGGGTTCGCCGGGTTTTACTTGAATTCTTCACAACTTCTCAGCACAGTTGACAGTTCACCCCTAGAGACATGTTGCCCACAGCTAATATTCATATTTAATGTGTTTATACACATTTAACACTTTGCTTATCCCTGCGGCAGCAGGGATGAGCAAAGTATACGGTAACCGCATTGTTCCGGTTTACACATCCAGAGCAATCCGATTACCACATTGCGGTTGCCACAACACATTTTTCCTAAAAAACTTGTGTGAAGGCAATTTGCGTTCACTGCATCCGGATCTGGATGTGGTGAACGCAATTGCCTGCCCACATGTAAACCCAGCCTAATTATGAAATCAAGAAAAAGAGAGAGCAATTGCACTTCATGACAAGAAATTATGACTTTGATATTGCTAATTTATTTTTTAATATTATTTTGCCAATTTATAAAGTATTACACATGCAGAACAGATTAATAAAAAAAAATGCACCAACTGTATATCCCAGACCATCTAAAATAGTTTAACAATATAGTTGAAGTATAATAAATACTTATACACATTAATTATACACTTTAGAATCTTCATTTTACAGAATCTTCAAAACTACTATATATATGCAGGCTTCCTTGTTTGATTTTAGCATATCTTGTCAAGCGCAGAGCATAGACTCTTAAGTTCATCCTTTATTTGACAGAGGGCAGACTTAACCTTCTGAAAGGAGTCTATGATTTCCACGCTACAAGTAAAAGGATCATACTGCAGGTAGAATGGCTTCTTCATCTTCACAGCATATTGCCTGCAAATAAATCCACAACGTTTATAAGCACAAAATCATCCTATTTCAACTTTAGTTATGATGGCAGTAATGAAACTCAAAAAATCTTTAAATATGGTGTAGCAAGTCAAAGGGTCACACTGAGTTTAGGACCCACGTTTCCAGGCAGTTTGGAAACAGAGGCCTATAGCAACCCATTGCTTAGGCTGGGGTCACACATAGAAATCCGTTTTTGGAAGTCCTTTTCATCACCAATCCGTTTTTTATAGGGTGCTTTTTGTGTCTCCTGCACTCCTGAACGTTTTTGGAATTTTCATTAAAAAAACGCATGCGCGAACGCATGCGCAAACGCAAGTGCATGAGCTCCAGAGAAAAACGCACAGGGTGTTTATTACACCCAATGCGTTTTTCTGTCAGTTTTTGGACTTAGAAAAAAAAAATGACAAAACTGAAGCCAAAAACTGACTGAGGGCTTATGTGTAACCCCAGCCTGAGGCTGGCACTAAGGTAAACACAGGGTTTCTATGAATCCACATTTCCAGTCAGCGCTTGCCGTTAACGCTGTCCGGTTTCAGCGCTAGCTGGAAACGTGGGTCCATAACCCAGTGTGATCCTAGCCTTAGGCTGTGGTCACAGTACCATTTTTCACATGCGTTTTTGGAGACCTGCGTTTTCAAAAACTCATGTAAAAAACGCACCCATAGGCCCCCATGTTAAAAAACGCATGCCCTAATAGCCAAAAAGCATGTGTGACTGTCCCATGCGTTTTTGGAGCATATCCAAAAATGCATGCGTTTTTTAATAAGGGGCCTTATGGAAAACGCATGCAAAAACGCATGTACAATTAGTGCCATTCAAAAACGCATGCGTTTCCCATAGGAGCCCATGTTGAAAAAACGCATGCGTTTCCAGAAACGCATGCGTTTTTTTAACATGGGCTCCTATGGGAAACGCATGCGTTTTTGAATGGCACTAAAAGGTACTAATTGTACATGCGTTTTTGCATGCGTTTCCCATAGGAACCCATGTTATAAAAACGCATGCGTTTTCTACAAAAACGCATGCGTTTTTCAAAACGCTCAAAAAAATACTACAAGCACTATTTTTAGGTGCAGATTCAAAAACGCAGCCAAAAACGCAGGGAGCCATCAGAGACCTTAAAAAACTCATGCTGACATGAAAAACGCATGTAAAAAAGCATGCGTTTTTAAAAGGCACTAAAAAAACTGTGACCACAGCCTTAGATAACTGCGTGATGATCTTTACCGACGTTCTTCAGTTGCTGAGCAGCTTCATACAAGCCCTACATCATCAAGCGCAAATGTCATGTGTAGGATAGAGTGCTGGAAAGCATGTCACCACTGGACTCTGGAGCAGTGAGGCTGGGGTTACACATAGAAGTCCGTTTTTGGAAGTCCTTTTCATCACCAATCCGTTTTTTTTCTGGGTGCTTTTTGAGCCTCCTGCACTCCTGAACGTTTTTGGAATTTTCATTAAAAAAACGCATGCGCGAACGCATGCGCAAACGCAAGTGCATGCGTTTGCATGCGTTCGCGCATGCGTTTCCCATAGGGCCCCATGTTAAAAAAAACGCATGAAAACGCATGCGTTTTTTAACTGATGCCAAAAACGCTGTTTACTGCGTTTTTGGCTCAAAAACGGACAGGGCAATGTTTTGAGCTCCAGAGAAAAACGCACAGGGTGTTTATTACACCCAATGCGTTTTTCTGTCAGTTTTTGGACTTAGAAAAAAAAAATGACAAAACTGAAGCCAAAAACTGACTGAGGGCTTATGTGTAACCCCAGCCTGAAAACATGTTCTGTAGAGTGAAGAATTATGCTTCTATGGCTGTGGTCACACATAGAAATCCGTTTTTGGAAGTGATTTTCATCACCAATTCGTTTTTTTCTGGGTGCTTTTTGAGCCTCCTGCACTCCTGAACGTTTTTGGACTTTTCATTAAAAAAACGCATGCGCGAACGCATGCGCAAACGCAAGTGCGCATTTGCATGCGTTCGCGCATGCGTTTCCCATAGGGCCCCATGTTAAAAAAACGCATGAAAACGCATGCGTTTTTTAACTGATGCCAAAAACGTTGCATGCAACGTTTTTGACTCAAAAACGGACAGGGCAATGTTTGGAGCTCCATAGAAAAACGGACAGGGTGTTTATTACATCCAATCCGTTTTTCTGTCAGTTTTAGGACTTAGAAAAAAAAAAAGAGAAAACTGAAGCCAAAACCGGACTGAGGGCTTATGTGGAACCCCAGCCAAAATCTGCCACACTGTTAGACAAGTCAATTTCTGAACGCTAGGAGAACATTACTTGGTTAACCTCATTATACCAGCTATAAGTTTGGGGAAGAATGGTTAATGCAATAAATGCTTTTCAGGGGTTGGCCTTGGCCCCTTAGCTCCAGAGAAGAGAAATCTTAATGCTTCAGTACATCAATACATTGAAACAATTATAAGCTTCTGTTTTAGTATGACTGTGTCCCAGTGTGTAGAGCAAAATCACTAAAGGTATAGATGGGTAACTTTGGTGTGGAATACTTGACTGAATAGTAAGGTAATCTCCAAGGCTGTAGAGTTTGGGAAGTAGGTAGGGAGAGAAAAGAGAGGGCGCAGATCTGAGTGTAGAGTGTTAACTATTTTATATAGTGTGTATAAAAAATTGGTCTCTCACCTGTAAGGTGTTATGTTAGGGCCCTTTCACATCAGCGTTTTTTGAAATTTGCGGCAGATGCGGTGAAAAAACCGCATCTGCCGCAATTACCGCATACTGGCTGCACTTGCGGCGCGGTTGCGGTAAACGCCATGCAAAGTATAGGCGTACTTGCGGCAGGTGCGGCAAGTGCGTTTTTTTTCGCGGCCGCACCTGCCGCAAGTGCAAAACCGCACTTGCCGCACCTGCCGCAAGTACGCCTATACTTTGCATGGCGTTTACCGCAACCGCGCCGCAAGTGCAGCCGGTATGCGGTAATTGCGGCAGATGCGGTTTTTTCACCGCATCTGCCGCAAATTTCAAAAAACGCTGATGTGAAAGGGCCCTTAGTCTGCTTATCAATATAGATTGGGTAGTAGTAGTAACTGTCTTGTAGCACTGTGGTGTGCATCCTCGTCCTGGATCAATCGCTCACTTAGCCTGTGTGGCCATCACTGAAATTTGGGAATTGAACATCTGGAGAAATGGAAAAGGCGCTCCCACAAATTCTAGTGATGGGGATTCTTCGTATTTTTTCACACGTTTATTAAAACTTTTTTTTACAAAAAAACAGCAAAAAGAGATATAAAATTAAATATAAATAGGTCATAAAACGCGTTTTGGCTAGATTCCTTCCAGCACTAGCCTTCCTCAGTTATCCTGAGGAAGGCTAATGCTGGAAGGAATCCAGCCGAAACGCGTTGTATAACCTATTTATATTTTATATTTTTTGTATTTTATTTTTTTTTAGCATTTTTTATAATTTTTGTAAAAAAAGGTTTGACTGAACAGTAAAGAACCCTTATACAATCAGAGAGATGGTGTACCAGTTGTGGGAACAGAAGACCAGTTTTATCCTTTCCAGAAGTAGTAAATCAACAAAGTGCTCCCCCAGAGCAAGAGGAATCTGTAAGGTCTTAACTGAATTTGAGGTAACCTCTAAACCACCAAATGTCACTCTACATTAGCTATTGTTAATGTTCATAAGTATCACTATCAATAGGATGTTCAAAAAAGATCGTGTGTATAGCAGAATTGCTAGGAGAAAGCCACAGCTCACTAATAAAAACCAGAAAACAGGGTGCCGGGCACTTCACCTCTACGGTTATATACACTATATTTATGACCCAAAAAATGGCAGCGTAGAGTGGTATTCTGTCACGAGGTGCTAACCAGGTGAGAACATTTTGTGAATCAAAAAACTTGAAGAAAGGTGCACTCACCCGTTTGACGTTGCACTTAGGGTTCCGTCACACATGGCGATCTCCCGGGCGATGCCATAGGTGACACACGTGCAAGCGCACGCATTTGCGTGTCGCCTGAGGTCGTCGTCGCTCATTTACACTAGGCGACGCTCGGGCGACAACTCAGGTGATGCTCGGGCGGCAACCCGACCGGAAATTGCCTGACGTCGCCCAAGGCCCAGGGGCGATTAAGTTGCTGGTCGCCACTTCCACGTCACACTGAGCCACCATATTGGCGATGTGGGCGTGAACTTGAGCCGCATCTCGGAGATAGGTGTTAACATAATGTTGTGTGATGCCTTGAAGATGTGTGATTGGTCATTATTTTAATGTCCTTCCTTGTTCGCCGCACCACAATAGACAACTCTCATGTGATGTGTCGCGGATTATTGCTATATGCTTTGGCGTTGCCAAGAAGGCAAAGCACGCGCTCGTGTGACGTTTTATTGTACAGTCAATATGTACAGCACTTTTGTTAAGTGTGTTGTGCTATTGCGTTGTCTAATAAAATCACTCTTGCTTTCTTGGTCTGCATAATATTGCAGCCTTGAAAGTATGGTGTGCACAGATATTTGTGTGTTTGCAGTTATGGGATGTATAGATCACCTAACATTTCCTTCTCCATGCAGACTAAGGCTACGTTCACACACTGCGTCTTTTTACGCAGCTGCGCTTTTTTACGCGCGTATTTTGTGAAATACGCAGCTCCTTTCACACACTGCGTTTTTTTTCTGCATTTTTCTCTGCGCTTTTTCAGAGCCCATTTATCATGTGGGCAATAGAAAAACGCAGAGAAAAACTGCAGAAAGAATTGACATGGTGATTCTTTTTACGCGCGCGTTTTTGCAGTGAAAACACTTGTAAAAAAAGCACAAATACGCAGTGTGTGAATGGATTGTGTCAAAACCCATAGGTTTGGCTGGGCTGCTTATCCAGAATTGCTTTTTCACCGCAAAAAGCGCGTGTAAAAAAACGCAGCAAAAAATGCAGAGAAGCAGCAAAATACGCAATGTGTGAATGTAGCCTTAATTTGGGATGTAATGACATTTGAGTTTCTGTTAAAGCACACATTTGTGGCACATCTCTCTGCAGTTTTGAACACAGCCGCAAACACAGAGGCGACATCAATGCGCTACTGTACAGTATGTACGCTTCTGGGTAATACACCTTTGGACGCACACATCATCAAATATGGCGCCGAGGAACAAGACAACCAATCGTAACTCTCGAGCTGCCACCAATCCACGCAGACCGGCAAAGGTAGTAAATACGCCCTGAAGCGCCTACAGGAATGGTGTAGGCGATGTGTGCTGTCGCCTTTGACATCGCTCATGAGATGTTACACAGGGCGATCAGCACACATCGCCCAAGAATGGTCGCCTGGTTTCACAGCTACTGATGTGAAACCAGGCGACCACTCAGACGTGTCGCCGTCACCCATTTACATTAGGCGATGCATTGGCGATGTCGCCGGCGACAGGCCATGCCCCAGCGTCGCCTATGGAATCGCCCGGGAGATCGCCACGTGTGATGGTACCCTTAGGCTTTATTTATTGCGGTATCACATTGACACGGTGCAGGAAGGGAGGGAAAGAAAGGACAACGAGTCGTTTCGTGCTTAGTGCAGGACCAGTGGAAGTGCACACTAAGAGCGAAATGACTCGTTGTCCTTTCCCTCCCTCCCTTCCTGCACCGTGTCAATGTGATACCGCAATAAATAAAACGGGTGAGTGCACCTTTCTTCAAGTTTTTTGATTCACTAATAAGAACATTGCTGCCCATCTGTAGTTTAGTAAAGATTAACTGAAGAGGAGACTATCAAACAATGTCTGTGGAGGATGAGACAATAAAGGTTTAATTTTATAGGTCTTCACATCAGCGTTTCGAATTCGCGGCTATGCGTGAAAAACGCATCTGCGCATTGCGCATACGTTCATGCGACGTCGGTTTTTCTATGCAAAGTAAGGGACTTCGCAGATCGGCAAGGCGGTTTCACTTGGCAGTGCGGCGCGAAAAACGCGCTTACTGCGGTTTTTTCGCGCGCACTGCGCAATGCAAACGACTTGCGCATCTGCGCAAGCCCTATCTTTGCATGAAAAACCGCACCGCCCCAAGTGGAACGTTATGCGCAACGCGAGATGCGGTTTTCACCGCACTGCGCAATACGAAAGCGTGTAAGGCTAAGGTTAGCCTTAAATACGTCAGGCAACTGTTATTTCTCACAACCACAAAAAATGCATGTTCAGGAGTAGTGAGCATTCATGGTATCTCAATGAGAAGACACCAATAAGGCTAGGGTCAGACATGCGTCTGATCCTGAGCCTGACCAATTAGTTAGAAACTTAGTTTCTGCATGGAGCAGCGCATAGCGTTACCAGCAGGTAACGCTATGCGCCACCAGGCTATGTATCTCTATGGCAACCAGACGCTTACCGCAGCTGCCAGCTCCACAGAGATCTCAAGGATATGTGCTTTTGCAGAGCGCACAGGAAAACGCGGAGACGGTGTTTCCTGTGCGCTCTGCAAAAGTGCATATCCTGGAGATCTCTGTGGAGTCGGCCGCTGCGGTAAGCTTCTGGTTGAAATAGAGATAGAGAGTCCGGACATTTTGATGCAATCCTCGCACGCTTCATAGGGTTGTCTGACTCCAGCCTAATTCACTCAATTATAGAATTCGACTTACCTGAGTTTGACTTTGGAGTCTTCAAAACTCTCTGACACAAAATATACAGGCTGAAAGCAATTGTCCTGATACGGCTGGATTGCAGTGACTTCTGGATCAAAGGGTTTAAGTTCCGGTTTATTTGACAAAGCATGCTGAAATATATAGCCATAGATAGTCATTGGGTTATTAGATTATTTTAAATAAAGGTATAAAATAAATTAGCAGACTAGTAACTTTTTTGCTGTAAGCCAATGGCTAAAGCTAGGGTCAGACTTGCGTCATGCATTTGCTTAATGCATGCGCTTTTTTCATGTGCAAATGTTTAGAAATGCATGCATTAACGCACCCATAGACTCCAGTGCAAAAATTGAATTGCTAAAGTGCAATGTGTTTGATGCTATGTGTTTTTGCAAGTGCACCAAAAAACACGGTATGCAGCGTTTTTTGGTGCTTTTGCAAAAATGCATGCACGTTTTTAACATAGGAGTCTATGGGAAATGTATGCGTTAATTCATAGTTCATATATGTGTAATCCTGAGCAATGCGGTAACCGTATATACTTTGCTTATCCCAGCTGCCGCCGGGATAAGCAAAGTTCTCAACTGTTAAATAAAGTTTTATTTTTACCATTAATAATTTTTATTAACAATCTTATCACACAGAGTTGAGTACACTTGTATACATAACTCAGGGGACACTGTCCCAACAAAGGAAAGAAGGGAGGGGGGGGAGGGTGAGGGCGCAAATGGGAGTCAGGGGGAAATAAAGTTTTATTAATGATAATAATTAAGCCCTTCATGTCTCTAGTGGGTGCCCACCCCCCCTAGAGACATGCTACCTACTTAGGTTGGCATGTAATAGGTTAATATCTTATGTACAGTAAAGCCGACTCCTTTTGGCTCTGTACATTTTTATGAATAAAGCCGCAGCTCCCCTGTGAGCAGTGCTCATACTATACCTTATGTACGTATAGTATGTGTGCTGTCCGAGGTCCTGCAGGCATTTACAGTAGATCTATGGCTGTGTGATACCCATAGATCTACTGTATAAGCATTCAGGACCCTGGACAGCGCACATACTATACGTACATTAGGTATAGTGTGAGCGCTGCTCACAGGGAAGCTGGCGGTTTCAGGCGTCGGCTTACTGTACATAACATATTAACCTATTACATGCCAACCTAAGTAGGTAGCATGTCTCTAGGGGGGAAGGCACCCCCTAGAGACATGAAGGGCATAATTATTATCATTAATTAAGCTTTATTAATAGATCTGACAGCTTGCTCATCCCTGCGGCAGCAGGGATGAGCAAACTAAACGGTAACCGGATTGCTCCGGATTACACATCCAGAGCAATCCGGTTGCCGGATTGCGCTTCAGCAATCCAGTTATCGGATTGCGACTTGTCTGAAGCCAATTGCGTTCAGATCCAGATGCGGTGAATGCAATTTCAGTAATAAATGTGCCCATTAGCCTTAGTCTGTTTTTAAAGGTGCGCTCACACTGGCCTATAAGCCAGTCTATAACATGTTTGAGTGCTAGCTGATATTTTGTCAGATAGCCAACAGCAAAATATTGTTCTGTGGGGCTGTTTTTTTACGCATGCTGATTCAGCTTAAGCAAGTAATGGCAGCATGCTGCAATTGGCAGCATGTTTTGACTCACTTGAAATCATAAAAGTCTATGGCCATGGTCACACATCTCCTCTGCTAGTATTTAGCAGGTCTCCACTAAATACTTAGCTTTTTTCAGTGAAGCAGAGATGCATGAGCACAGCCGCTTCCTGGTGACGCAGCACCTGGTTACCCAATGTTGATTGTGGTAACCACTTCACACACAAGGCTGCCTAGTATCTGCTTTCCTAGTGTCTGCTTTTGTTTGACCAAATATAGCAGGGGAATTTTCAAGGTGATAATTTTGTGTGGCCCTCGAAAGATGGCAGAAGTTTCCCCGGCAAGAAAAAGGTTCCGCACCCCTGCTTTAACCTCTTTCGGACACATGACATACTGGGTGCGTTATGTGCCGCCTTCCTCCTTTTGATGTGAGTTTTCACGCAGGACTCACATCATCCCTCCCACATGTCAGCTGATATCATTAGCTAAGATGTATTGCTAACACCACCGATCGGATCAGCAATCTGATCAATGGTTTAAACCCTTTGAACCACATTGTCGTTCATTTACAGCGCGATCCAAAGCCCCACGTCCGGGTTCGCACTGTTTGTGCCATGATCAAAGATCCCATGAAGTGATTAATGGGATCTCCATCTGTCATCTGCAGAGCACGGGGTCCTGTGGTGACCGCAGAAGCTCTCTGGGATCACTTACTGTAGATGGTTGGCGAGCAGAAGAATCCACAGACAGTGATCATTTGTCCTATATACTGAAGGACTGCAGCTCATCAGTACATAGGACAAGCAATCGGACTGTACAGTGCTGAAGCCCTCTAGTAACCAGTGTAAAATAAAGAGAAAATAAAAAGAGTTTTTAAAAATATGAAGAAAAAAAAAAACACAAATCCCCCCTTTTACCTCATTCAAAATATAATTATTAAAAATATGAAAAAAATACATATATTTGATATTGCCACGTTCAGAAATGCCCGATCTATCAAAATGTAAAATCAATTTGATCGGTAAACTGCGTAACAGAAAAAAAAGTCCAAATGCCAAAATTACATTTTTTGGTTGACACAACATTGCAATAAAGTGCAATAACGGGCGATCAAAACAGCGCATCCACCCAAAAATCATGTCATTAGAAATATCAGGTCAAAAACACAAAATAAGCCATACACAGCCCAGATCCCGAAAAATGAGGATGTTACAGGTCGTGGAAAATGGTAAAAACAGCGCAACTCTTTTTCTTTAAAACATCTGAATTTTTTTTCACCACTTAGATAACAGTAAAAGTATACATGTTTGGTATCTACAAACTCGTACTGACCCGAGGCATCACACCGTCATGTCAGTTTTACTATATAGTGATCATAGTGAATTATATAAAGTAAAAAACAAATGTGTAATTGCACTTTTTTTTTTGCAATTTGGCTGCACTTGGATTTTTCTTCCCATTTTCCTGTACACTATATGGTAAAATAAATGATTTCATCTGAAAGTACAACTTGTCTTGCAAAAAAACAAGCCCTCTTATGTCTATATTAAGAAAAAGATTAAAAAGTTATGGCTCTTGGAAGAAGGGAGGAGGGGGGGCGAAGAGAACGAAAATGGAAAACGGAAAATCGCCTGGGGGTGAAGGGGTTAATACATAAATAAACTAGTGAAAATAATTTCTCGTTTTGATAAAAAAAAATACTGATAAATGCTTGACATAGTTCAATCAGAAAATAGCTAATTGAGAACCTTATTATTGTCAAGCAGCTATATATATTACATATATATAAACAACTCTTTTTCTTTCTTAATATTGCAGTTTCTAAAAAAGTAAGTGGTCAAATACTTGCAGCAATTTTTTGTTATATATACGGTACTTAAAAACTCCTACCAAGAGTTCCCCATAGGATGATAGTAGTCCAGCTCCATACGCTTTAATAGATCCATTCTCCTTGCAGAGTCCAAACTCAATGGTGAACCAGTACACCTGCAAAAAAGATTATATTTGTATCAATTTTAACTGTTTCTTCATGCTACTTCATTTTCTCACATGAAAACGTATATCATTGTCTATCACTGGATTTTACAATAATCTATACCAAATGTGCAAGCATTGCAACAGTGTGAATACAAGAGGGCTAGATAGGCTCGGAACCAGCCAGAGATGGACCAGCCATCGTGCAAATCTGGCAAATGCCTGATGGGATACCAGATGAGATGGTCAGGCTGTGGGCCACATCAATTGAGACCCTGTTAATAATATCAGCACTGACTTTAAGGCAGGATTGAAGAAGAGATGGCGGTTGTGCTGGACAGGGAGCTTGCATATGGCAAGTATAAGGGTTTTATTATTATTATTTTTGTTATTATTATAGAGAGTTTTTTGTGGGCTGAGGAGGGACCATTATACGTTATAGGGGGCTGTGGGGATACCATCATGCAATATAAGTGTCTGTAGGGAGGCCATCATGCTTTGTGCAGGGCTGTTTGAGGATCATACTGTATAGTGACTGCTGGTTGACCATCATTCTGTATGCAGGGCTATGCGGGTACAATGTGGCGGGCATGCAGGAGATCCAGGGAAAGGCTGGGGATGCTACTCTGTCACTGCTGGGAGCGGGCCAACGAGACTGCTCACAACCTGGTGGCTAGTGCGGCGCAGGAGGACGTGGCGTTGGCAAGGGTAATAGCAGTTGTCCTTGTCTAGGGTTTGGCTGTCCTCGCCCTGAAATGCCAGATACACACTTTGTGAGGGTTTGTCTCCAGCCCATTCTTCTAGCATTTCTTGACTCTGAGTCAGCTTTAGCTGCATGGCTCCTAGTGTATTGTCACAAAGAAGTAGCTCACCACAACGTAAAACCATTAGTACTTTACTAGGAACCATATTAAGAAAAAGGTCTGCAAGGTTTAACATAGAACAAGCACTAGTGCGGGTTTTTAAACTCTTTTATGGCCTTTCTATATCTCCCATCCTTACAACGACCTGGTCCCATCACCATGCTGCAGGCTGACCTCCAAGCTTCCTAAAGTGAAGATAGGCACAGCTCTATCCTGACAGTCCCTCCGCATGGGTCAATATGGTTCATTTGATACAGAATTATTCCAATGACCCAGCAAGTTGAATGGTGTATGTGGTTGCAACCCTATGAGCTGTTTCTGGCTCACCCTCCTTCATGGGATAGACGTACCACCTTCCCCTGTTCTCTTCTCTGTACTTGCCAGGTAGCCTCTAATTCTCTCACTATTCCTCTTCAACCTGCGCTGTGCCCAGGACATGGTCCCCTTTGGCTTCACATATTGTCCTCTTCTCTTTCTACTGCCACGGTAAACATTCTGTGATCTCTTCCTCTCTGGGTATGCCCTACGCCAATCGTAACTCCAAGACAGAAGACAGACCCGACCCTTAACCTGAAAACCCCACCATTATATAAAAATATTTTTTATTTAAAACTAACAATCAAATATTGCAGAATTCTTACAGTAAGATCCTGAAAATACAAATAAAGAAAATAAATATAATGAAGTTACATCCTTTACAGAGAAACATTAGGTAACAAAACCCCACCATTATATTACTCCCCTCTAATGGGCAGGCGAAACCTTAAAGCGTAATTGCCATTTACATTTTTATTTAATAATAATGCAGAGCAAGTGATTTTAATAAACTTTGTAATATAGTTCATTGGGAAATTCTGGCTGGTTACCATTCTTAAACCTTCCTCAAGGTGTCCCCACTGCATTGTGTGTGAAGCTCGTTCTGTGTCAGAGCCATCTTTACAGTGAATACGGGGCTTGTAATCAGATAATGGAGAGGAGGCGTGGCCTACGCTGTGAGCCTGCAGCTCATGAGGAGACAATGCACCACATTATAGTAAATAGATAAGTAATCTCAGGATGGAAACTCTTCCATACAAGCTTCTCTGATCTGTCATCTGGCTCCACAAAATTTAGTCACAATCTCTGTTAACCCCTTGTCTGCTGGCTACCCATACAGCTCACAACCAGCCTACTCTCACAGACTGTGCTATGAGCTGCTGGCCACTCACATACAGACAAAAAAAGGCAGCTTTTAAAACAACAAAGAAAAATGTGTGAAAATAAGTCACATGCCAAAAAAAGCATTGTCTTAGCTGCTATGTGACTTATCATTAACAACTAGTGCAGTATTAGGTTTTTGTTTTTTTTCAATGAAATGACATTTACACTTTAAACTCTAGGTTCACCTGCTCTGCAGAGTGACCCCTAGAGGAAACAAGCATTAAAATAAACATTTTACATGAAAGACAAAGTGGGATTAAAGATGACATATAAATCACTTAAAAACAGTGAGGATCTTCAGGGGAGAAGATGTCTTCTCTTCCTGGCATCAGCCACCTTCTTATATGGGGACCATCAGACTGTATAGAGGGTAGTGGCTGGATCATCATACTCTATGCACGACTTTCGGGGACCATCATTATTTATAGGGGGCTGTGGGGTGACTGTCATGCTGTATGTATGGATGTAGGAGGACTATCGTATTATATAGGGGGATATGGAGGGACCATCATACCATATTGGGGTCCATCATGCTGCATGTAGGGCTGTGTGAGGACCATAATACTCTATAGGGGTTGCTGTGGTACCAATATTCTGCATGCAGACTTTGGGGGGACCATAATACTAAATGGAGGGCTGTGGGCGTACCATCATACTAGGAGGGGGGGCAGTAGGGATACTATCATACTGTATACTGGGCTGTAGGGATACCATCATACTGTATTTAGAGCTGTTGTGTGACCATCATACTGTTTGAGGGGATTTATAGGAATTATTAAACTGTATGTGGTGCTGAGATGAGACCATCATAATTTGCGGTGGGTTGCAGGGATTCCATCATACTGAATGGGGCAGTGGGAATATCATCATACTGTATTGGAGAACCATCATACTATATGGAGGGATTTGGGGTGACCATAAGACTGGGTGTTGGACTTTCAGAGAACTATCATACTGCTTGAAGGGCAATAAAATTGTGCAGGGGTGAAAAGGGGGTAGCTGTTTTTCATGATGGATGGGTGGATACTAAACATACAGTACAAGTCAAAAATGTAGGCACTCCAAGTTCATTCAATACCTTTACTTTATTCCATTTTAGAGGACCGCCAATATGAAGAGAATTGTTTGGGCCAAGCAACACAAGAGCTAGACATTAGATCATTGGTAATCTGCACTGTGGTTTCAAAATTAGTGATTTTTGTTACAAACCATCATGTCTTTGAGAAAAGGTTAGCAGATTGTTAGTTGATGGATTCTACATGTGTGGTGCCTACTGTGAAGCATGGAGGGGGAATGTGAAATGGTATGGGATGATTTGCTGGTTAAACTATTGGTGGTTTATTCCAAATTCAGGGAAAAAAGTATCCTGCAACCACATGCTATGAGAGTAATTTTTGCACTAAGTTTACCGTTTGCACTTAGTAGGACCATCATGCAGTAGGACAATGACCGAAAACACACCTCCAGCCTATGTAAGGGTTATGTGACCAAAAAGAGGGATGGAGTGCTGTATCAGATGAGATGACCTCCACAGTCACGCATCCTTAACAAAATTGAGATGGTTTGGAATGAGTTGGACCACATAATGAATGCAACATAGCCAATAAGCAATGAGCACCTGTGGGACCTCTTTCCAGACCATTGTAAAGTCATTACAAGTGATGTGCTATTGCAGCTGCTAGAGAAAATACTAAAAGTGTAAAAAACCATCATCAAAATAAAAGGATATATATACAGTTGTGGCCAAAAGTATTGACACCCTTGCAATTCTGTCAGATAATACTCAGTTTCTTCCTGAAAATGATTGCAATCACAAATTCTTTGGTATTATTATCTTCATTTAATTTGTCTTCAATGAAAAAACTCAAAAGAGAATGAAGAAAAAAGCAAAACATTGATCATTTCACACAAAACTCCAAAAATGGGCCACACAAAAGTATTGGCACCCTCAGCCTAATACTTGGTTGCACAATCTTTAGCCAAAATAACTGCGATCAAACGCTTCCGGTAACCATCAATGAGTTTCTTACAATGCTCTGCTGGAATTTTAGACCATTCTTCTTTGGCAAACTGCTCCAGGTCCCTGATATTTGAAGAGTGCCTTCTCCAAACTGCCATTTTTAGATCTCTCCACAGGTGTCCTATGGGATTCAGGTCTGGACTCATTGCTGGCCACCTTAGAAGTCTCCAGTGCTTTCTCTCAAACCATTTTCTAGTGCTTTTTGAAGTGTGTTTTGGGTCATTGTCCTGCTGGAAACCCATGACCTCTGAGGGAGACCCAGCTTTCTCACACTGGGCCCTACATTATGCTGCAGAATTTGCTGGTAGTCTTCAGACTTCATAATGCCATGTACATGGTCAAGCAGTTCAGTGCCAGAGTCAGCAAAGCAACCCCAAAACATCAGGGAACCTCCGCCATGTTTGACTGCAGGGACCGTGTTCTTTTCTTTGAATGCCTCTTTTTTTCTCCTATAAACTCTATGTTGATGCCTTTGCCCAAAAAGAGAGAACATTCTTCCAAAACATTTTAGGCTTTCTCAGGTAAGTTTTGGCAAACTCCAGCCTGGCTTTTTTTATGTCTCGGGGTAAAACGTGGGGTCTTCCTGGGTCTCCTACCATACAGTCTCTTTTCATTCAGACGCCGATGGATAGTACGGGTTGACACTGTTGTACCCTCGGACTGCAGGGCAGCTTGAACTTGTTTGGATGTTAGTCAAGATTCTTTATCCACCATCCGTACAATCTTGCGTTGAAATCTCTTGTCAATTTTTCTTTTCCGTCCACATTTAGGGAGGTTAGCCACAGTGCCATGGGCTTTAAACTTCTTGATGACACTGCGCATGGTAGACACAGGAACATTCAGGTCTTTGGAGATGGACTTGTAGCCTTGAGATTGCTCATGCTTCCTCACAATTTGGTTTCTCAAGTCCTCAGACAGTTCTTTGGTCTTCTTTCTTTTCTCCATGCTCAATGTGGTACACACAAGGACACAGGACAGAGGTTGAGTCAACTTTAATCCATGTCAACTGGCTACAAGTGTGATTTAGTTATTGCCAACACCTGTTAGGTACCACAGGTAAGTTACAGGTGCTGTTATTTACACAAATTAGAGAAGCATCACATGATTTTTCTAACAGTGTCAATACTTTTGTCCACCCCCTTTTTTATGTTTGGTGTGGAATTATATCCAATTTGGCTTTAGGACAATTCTTTTTGTGTTTTTTTCATTGAAGACAAATTAAATGAAGATAATAATACCAAAGAATTTGTGATTGCAATCATTTTCAGGAAGAAACTGAGTATTATCTGACAGAATTGCAGGGGTGTCAATACTTTTGGCCAACACTGTATGTTTCATTTAAGGAAACAGTATCAACAAGACTTGGTAAAGGTAAATACGGTAAAGGTATTGACCTTGAAGAGGGGAAAAGTAGAAAGTGGTTAAGAGACTCTGAGGACTACGCTAGTGGTAATATTTACAACTGGCAAAAGGATGGTGTTGGGAAGTGGAAAAACAAAGTTGTCTTTTATTGTTCTAACATTTGTAGTTGTACTCTGTATTCTTCCATAAATGCTAACGCTATTGAATTTAGATCCAAAGAAACCAGACGAAAAAGGAAAGGAGGATGGAGACATAACCGGAAATAAAAGACAGAAGAGGCCTTGAATGACCTTGTTCATGATGATACTATTGTGATAAAGAGGGCGGATAAAGGGGGTGCAGTGGTCATTATGGACAAGGTCAAATATGTAGAGGAGATTAAACGACAACTTGGGGACCAGGAGGTATACAGGAGACTTGTGAGGGATCCAAAGTTTGATATAGCAAGAGAGATTGGACAGGTTCTTAAAGTAGCCTTGGATAGAAAAATTATTACACAGGACCTGTATGATTTTTTGATAATTGATGCACCTACTGTACCACGCCGGTGCTATATGCATTACCAAAGATCCACAAGTCTCTTGTAGATCCTTCTGGTCGCTCTATAGTGTCTGGGACTAATTCCATTTTCTCTAATATAGGGATTTTCTTGGATAACATCTTGAATCCCCTTGCTAGGGGAGCTGAATCGTATATCCAGGATACGACTGACTTTTTATGTAAATTGCAGGAAGTATCAGTCTTTGGTGAAGTGATTCTCGCATCATTTGATGTGGTTTCGCTCTATACTTCCATAGATCATGAGAGAGGCTTGAAAGCTATTAAGAAAAAATTGGTGGAGACAAAATTAACAAGTGAAGAGAGCCAACTAGTGTTACAATTGTTAGAATTGGTTCTTAGGAATAACTATTTCCTTTTTGGTGATGACTATTTTCTCCAGCTTAGGAGTACGGCAATGGGCGCCAATATGGCGCCGACCTATGCGAATAAGGTAATGAGGGTACTTGAGGAAGACGTCATCTATGGTGCCCACCAATTTGACCAGGTGGCCATTTAGTGGAGGTACATAAATGACGTCTTCCTTATTTGGACTGGTACAGAAAACTCTCTTAAAATGTTCCATGAGCACCTTAATACTTTGGATGAGATCATCAAATTTACCCTAGTTTACTCAAAAGAGAAAATTCAATATTTTGATGTTCTGGTGAAATATGATGGAAGTTGCCTGAGTACAGAATTATTTAGGAAGGAGACAGATAAGAATGATTTATTACTTCACAGCAGCCATCACCCCAAGAAAACTCGTGATTCCATCCCTTTTAGCCAAATGCTGAGGGTGAAACGGATAGTGAGTAATCCTGTGAAACAGGAGGAGTCCCTTAACGTAATGATGATTTAATTCTAGGCAATACTCTACCAAGTTGCTTAAAGATCAAAAAAGGAGGGTAGATCAGGTTGAAAGAAATATTGCTCTCAGGAGGAGAACAGACAGAGTGGGAGTATCTTGTATACCCTTTGTGACAACTTTTTGCAATGAAAGTGATAAAATAGCTGAAGTGGTTAAAAAAACATTGGGGTATGTTGACAAAATGTCTACCACATGTTGAAGAATTCAAATTGCCCCCACTTTTGGCATATAAGAGCAGTCGCAATTTGGGGGATAAATTGATCCATTCTGATTTGGGTTTTCTGAAGAGGGATAAACAGCTCTATCTTACGGGTAGTAAAAGTAAAGGGTGTTACCCATGTCTCTCTTGTGTGAACTGTAATCTGATGATCAAGGGTTCCTCTTTTAAACAACCCAGTACAGGTAAGGATCTTCCAGTTTCTAAACATTTCTTGGATAAGGGTCATACCGAGCATCATTTTAGGTTTCAGATTATTGACAGTATCGCATTGCAAAGGAAAGGAGGTGATAGGACACGTCTCCTTAAAGGGATCCTGTCACCCCAAAACACTTGTAAACCTATTAAAACCTGTCCCTAGAGCATATTAACACTTTCCCTACACTATTTCTACCTCCTAAATGCAGTAAATGACATTGACTAAAAACGTTTTATAAGTACCTGATTAGTGATGATAATGAGTGACTATGCTATTCATAGTCACTCATCAAGACTGCCCCTCTGCTTCACAGCACGCCTCCATAGGCGTGATCGTCCTCCTAGATTAAAATTGCAGCCTCCCCGCTGTGCCCTGTGTCGTAGGAGGCTGCAGTGTGGCTTGTGACGCGATCCGCACAAGCCACACTGCAGCCTCCTACGACACAGGGCACAGCGGGGAGGCTGCAATTTTAATCTAGGAGGACGATCACGCCTATGGAGGCGTGCTATGAAGCAGAGGGGCAGTCTTGATGGGTGACTATGAATAGCATAGTCACTCATTATCATCACTAATCAGGTACTTATAAAACGTTTTTAGTCAATGTCACTTACTGCATTTAGGAGGTAGAAATAGTGTAGGGAAAGTGTTAATATGCTCTAGGGACAGGTTTTAATAGGTTAGCAGGTGTTTTGGGGGTGACAGGATCCCTTTAAGAGGCGTGAATTAGAGTGGATTTATCGTTTAGGTACGCTGAAACCAGATGGGTTAAATGTGGAGTATAAACTCACATATGTAATGTAATTGATTGGTATCTAAGACATGATATGATGTAATTCTCTTTTTAAATTTAAGCGAATCCTTTGATTAATTGAGGTATAATAGTCTGATTGTAGAACATGGTTTATATATATTATACATTTTTTTATATTGTATTGTATGAAAATTGTTATATTTTCTATATTATCATGGAGTTTTTATCTATTCACAGAACTAGTGTTTGGATGTGATCTTGAAAGCCATGCAGTCGCGGCTCCATCATGCTGGTCTAGATGTATGATTATGTAGTTTTTCATTAATATACATTAATCTTTTGAACAATAAAGAGCAGATTAATGAGATGTTATTGTGGTCGATTTTTCTTATGGGGAGTGAGGAGTAATGGAGGAGTAATGTTTATTGGGACTTTTGTTTGAAGATCTGAGAAATTATTGGATAATACTGACCTTTGAATGGGTTAGACTGATAGGATGTTTCCTGGTTTAAATATGAATTGCCAATACTCCGTTGAGCACCCCTTTAATATTTGGGAGCAAAGACCACGGTATCTGGTTATCTACTATATAATCTACTATATAATTGCCTAGAATTGTACTTCCTGTCAAAAGCCAACTTCCATGGCTTTGTCCGGAGATAAATGTCCGGAGATAAATGTCCGGAGATAAGTGACGTCACCAGCGTCACCAGCGTCATCTACGCCCGCTCACGGTGGACCAAGGTGGCGGCCCTAAGCGGAGCGGACCTCAGGAAGGTCCGCTGTGCTTAGGACCGAGCTCCGGCGGACGGAGCGGGCGCGAGCTAGCTGGGAGCCGACCTCGGAATAGCGCCGCGCGCCATGCCACCATAATTCAAATACACTGTGCTCAGTGTATTAAAGGGGCCATCCCCAACCAGTTCTTAAAGGGCCGGACCCCAACTACTTTTTAAAGGGGCAGTCCCCAACCACATCTTAAAGGGGCGGTCCCCAACCACGTCTTAAAGGGGCGGTCCCCAACCATGTCTTAAAGGGGCGGTCCACAACCACGTCTTAAAGGGGCCATCCCCAACCAGTTCTTAAAGGAGCGGACCCCAACCACCTCTTAAAGGGGCCGTCTTCAACCACTTTTTAAAGGGGCAGTCCCCAACCACATTTTAAAGGGGCGGTCCCCAACCACGTCTTAAAGGGGCAGTCCCCAACCACGTCTTAGAGGGGCGGTCCACAACCACATCTTAAAGGGGCGGTCCCCAACCAGTTCTTAAAGGAGCGGACCCCAACCACTTCTTAAAGGGGCTGTCCCCAACTACTTTTTAAAGGGGCAGTCCCAACCACATTTTAAAGGGGCAGTCCCCAACCACGTCTTAAAGGGGCAGTCCCCAACCACATCTTAAAGGGGTGGTCCCCAACCACGTCTTAAAGAGGCAGTCCCCAACCATGTCTTAAAAGGCCGGTCCCCAACCATGTCTTAAAGGGGCGGTCCACAACCACTTCTTAAAGGGGCCATCCCCAACCAGTTCTTAAAGGGCTGGACCCCAACTACTTTTTAAAGGGGCAGTCCCCAACCACGTCTTAAAGGGGCAGTCCCCAACCATATCTTAAAGGGGCAGTCCCCAACCATGTTTTAAAGGGGCGGTCCACAACCACGTCTTAAAGGGGCCATCCCCAACCAGTTCTTAAAGGGGCGGACCCCAACCACTACTTAAAGGGGCTGTCCCCAACCATGTCTTAAAATGGTGGTCCCCAACCACATCTTAAAGAGACTGTCCTCAACCAGTTCCTAAAGGGGCTGTCCCCAACCTCTTAAAGGTGCAGTCCCCAACAATTTTTTAAAGGGGCAGTCGCAACCACGTCTCCCCAACCACGTGTTAAAGGGGCAGTCCCCAACCACTTCTTAAAGGGGTGGTCCCCAACCTCTTAAAGGGACAGTCTCCAATAACTTCTTAAAGGGGAAGTTTCCAACCACGTCTTAGAGGGGCGGTCCCCAACCACATCTTAAAGTGGCGGCACCCAATCATGTCTTAAGGCCGCGGACCCCAAGTATGTCTTAAAGGGGCAGTCCCCAACCATGTCTTAAAGGGGCGGTCCACAACCACGTCTTAAAGGGGCCATCCCCAACCAGTTCTTAAAGGGTCGGACCCCAACCACTTCTTAAAGGGGCTGTCCCCAACCACTTTTTAAAGGGGCAGTCCCCAACCACATCTTAAAGGGGCGGTCCCCAACCACATCTTAAAGGGGCAGTCCCCAACCATGTCTTAAAATGGTGGTCCCCAACCACATCTTAAAGGGACCGTCCCCAACCAGTTCCTAAAGGGGCTGTCCCCAACCTCTTAAAGGTGCAGTCCCCAACAACTTTTTAAAGGAGCAGTTGCAACCACGTCTCCCCAACCACGTGTTAAAGGGGCAGTCCCCAACCACTTCTTAAAGGGGTGGTCCCCAACCTCTTAAAGGGACAGTCCCCAATAACTTCTTAAAGGGGCTGTCCATAACCACTTCTTAAAGGGGCCATCCCCAACTAGTTCTTAAAGGGCCGGACCCCAACCACTTTTTAAAGGGGCAGTCCCCAACCACATCTTAAAGGGGCGGTCCCCAACCACGTCTTAAAGGGGCAGTCCCCAACCATGTCTTAAAGGGGTGGTCCACAACCACGTCTTAAAGGGGCCATCCCCAACCAGTTCTTAAAGGGGCGGACCCCAACCACTTCTTAAAGGGGCTGCCCCAACCACTTTTTAAAGGGGCAGTCCCCAACCACATCTTAAAGAGGCGGTCCCAAAACACATCTTAAAGGGGCAGTCCCCAACAACTTTTTAAAGGGCCAGTCGCAACCACATCTCCCCAACCACGTGTTAAAAGGCCGGTCCCCAACCACATCTTAAAGGGGAAGTTTCCAACCACGTCTTAGATGGGCGTTCCCCAACCACATCTTAAAGTGGCGTCACACAATCATGTCTTAAGGCAGCGGACCCCATGTATGTCTTAAAGGGGCAGTCCCCGACTACTTCTTAAAGGGGTGGTCCCCAACCTCTTAAAGGGACAGTCCCCAATAACTTCTTAAAGGGCTGTCCATAACCACGTCTTAAAGGGGCCATCCCCAACCATGTCTTAAAGGAGTGGACCCCAACCACTTTTTAAAGGGGCGGTCCCCAACCACTTTTTAAAGGGGCAGTCCCCAACCATGTCTTAAAAGGGTGGTCCCCAACCACATCTTAAACGGACCGTCCCCAACCAGTTCTTAAAGGGGCTGCCCCAACTTCTTAAAGGTGCAGTCCCCAACAACTTTTTAAAGGGGCAGTCGCAACCACGTCTCCCCAACCACGTGTTAAAGGGGCGGTCACCAACCACTTCTTAAAGGGGTCGTCCCCAACCTCTTAAAGGGACAGTCCCCAATAACTTCTTAAAGGGGCTGTCCATAACCACGTCTTAAAGGGGCCATCCCCAACCATGTCTTAAAGGAGTGGACCCCAACCACTTCTTAAAGGGGCTGCCCTCAACCTCTTAAAGGAACAGTCCCCAACCACTTCTTAAACGGGTGGTCCCCAAACACATCTTAAAGAAACACTCCCAACCACATCTTAATAGGGCGGTCGCCAACCACATCTTAAAGGAGCAGTCCTCAACCACATCTTAAAGGGGCGGTCCCCAACCACATCTCAAATGGGCGGAAGCAAACAATCAGCGATATTGGCGTGGGATTTAAACCGTCTTCGCTGACTGGTCATGGCCGGCTGCGACCAATCAGTGATATTGCCGCAGGATTTAAATGATAATGTATATATTTTATCCCGAAAAACCTGTGTATTCATTGCATTATTCTTAAATCTTCATAAATAAACTACATACATATTCTAGAATACCCGATGTGTTAGAATCGGGCCACCATCTATTAGTAAATAAAACTATATATGGATTCTAGACTACCTGATTCTTTGTACTTTCACTTTATACTCACTGTCCTAAAGACCTGATTTTATTACTAATGATTTAATCATCACTATTTTAACCGCCCCTGTGTGGGCCTTGTATATATGAGCACATTGACATTTAGACTGTACTGTTTGAAAAATGCTGTTGTATAGCCGAAATGTCGCAGTCCAGGATTAAAATCCACATTTTTACCACTGTAAAGGAAGTGCTGCTGTCCATTTGTTCTGTTGGATAGATAGATAGATAGATAGATAGATCAGAATGATACCGTTTTTATACATCAACCTCATTAGGTCAAAGTGACGTCTATGATCTGTATGAAATCAGCATGGACATAACAATTGGGGTCACGACTGCAACAGGGCCTGGACATATAGGAGCCCACACGTCCCACCGCCCCCTGCGCCCGCCAATCCCGCCACCTGCTTCACAATGGATGGATGTGTGTCTCCGAGTACGCACGTCTGTGTGACTGCGCGGCAGCACACACCACTTTAGGGCCCGAGTGTCAGAGAGATGGGGGTATCCTCCTGCTTCCAACTACTGATGGCCCCGCCCCTCTCTTCCTCTTACCACAGCAGTGCCGATGTGCATGCCACTGTGGAACGCATATAGCAGGTTGGTACCGCCTCCTCCACACTAAGAGTAGGCAGCACTTCCTGCTTTATGTGTTTCACAGTGGAATGCACATTGGCACAGCTTCCTTATCCTGAGTCTTCAGTTTTTTCAAAGGAGACCACAGCAATGGGGGAACCCGGAGGGGTAAGTACAGATTTATTTTTTTGAGTACACAGTGAACAGAGGATTATGGAGGGAGGAGAAAGGTGCATTATACAGTATGAAGAGTTATAAAACATCATATATGAGGCTGCACTATATGAGGCTGCACTATATGGAGAGTTATAAGGCTGCATTATATGGAGAGATATGAAGCTGCACAATATGAGACTGCACTATATGGAGAGATATGAGATTGCACTATATGGAGAGTTATGAGGTTGCATTATACTATATAGAGGGCTTTGAGGCTGCTTTATGCTAAATGGAGGACTGAAGCAGAATTATACTGTATAGAGGGCTATGAGGCAGCTTTATACTATATGAAGGGATGTGATGCTGCATTATACTATATGGAGGGGCTATGAGGCTGTATTATACTATATAAAAGGATGTGAGGCTGCATTAAACTGTATGGGGGGATGTGAGGCTGCATTATACTATATGGAGGAATATGGAGTATAGTGGGGGTGCATTATAATAATTGGATGACTATGGAGTCTACCTTATGAAAGGGGCAATAGGATGCATTATAACACAGAGAAATATGGGGGTACATTGTAATATATGGAGGAATATGGGGCTGCATTATAATAATTGGAGGACTATGATGGTTGAAGGAGGAAGACCATATATACCAGTACATGGGACACAAATACCATGATAAAGGCCATATTTCAGGATGGGGGGCATTAATACATAATGAAAGGAGAGAGTGGTCAATTTGTGAGTCTTTATAGGATTTACAACATTAAACAGGGCCCATAGAACTGACCAACTTGCGCGTGGTGGGGGGCTCAGGTCTAAATTTCACACCGGGGCCCATCGGACTCTAGTTACACCACTGGAACAGCCTAAAAAATGTTTTGCTATGTATCAACTAAATAATTCAAAACTATATTAAAGGAATTTTTGTATGACCTACTACATTCATACTTACTGTAGACAGTTTTTCAATTTCTTCATCAGATGCACCAAGTGATGCCAGTCCAATATTCTGCCGATTAGAAAAAAAATGTAAATGAGGTTTTAGGTATATTGTATTAATATTTTTTCATTTATATTTTAATTGAATTATTATACATAAATAAGTAAAAAGACAAACATTTATTGAAAGCTCATATCTTACTTGTGAAAACTGTGCAAACTCCTTATCCGCTAGCATGGGAATGTGGCCCAGCAGTTCATGGCAGCAGTCGCTTTAAAAATACAATTTGTAGAAATGTTTTTTAATATAAAAACAAACTCATTTAGCAAGGTCACCATCACAGAGTGCTAGGCTGCCAATAGAGTAAGTGCCACTAACCAAACTACACTCATACAATAAATGATTCAGGAGTCGAAAGTAAAAAATGTTTGCACCGTGTTAGCCAGTAGATAGAAAAATATTGGAATCTGAGAGTCCTCAGTAGTTGATACCTTTTAATGGCTAACTGAAAAGATGGTAAGCAGAGCAAGCTTTCGGGACACTATGGTCCCTTCGTCAATGAAACAGATTCTGAAGACACATACATATATACATAAGCAAATGAAACAAAAAAAATTAAATAACAGTCTTAGATGCTGTAGTAAATGTGACAGGTGATGTAAAGCAGAGTCAGGCTAGGGAGGAAGAGAGGGGCTAGAGAATTGAAACTAAAATTCTAAGATAAGCAGAACAAATTGTATTATTGTTATATGGTAGTGGTCTGTGGAGAACTGAAAATACTTAAATGAGTTGGGGAAAGCAATAAAAGGAAGCGAGGGTGTTCACATGAGATTTGTCAAAAGTTCATTGTCTTCAAAATGAAGACTGTTGGAAGATGTGATATCCCCAAATGTCTTTTCAATTTTATAAAAACGCATGACTCTGTGATGTCCCCAAATGTCCATTCATGTTATATAAAAAGCCATGAATCCATGTGATACATTTAATCCTGTTTTGAATGTGTCAAAGGTCATTATCAATTTGTATTCCCAAATTCTTCTCTCTCTCTGAGATTTGAAGTTGCTTTTTAATATGAGCAGCCTCATATCGGATTCACCATGGTCAAGGCTGGAAAAATGTTTTGCTACAGGTAGATTCATATGATTTTCTTTTATTGAGTGGCGATGAGAATTCATTCTTGTCCTGAGTTTTTGCCCGGTCTCCCCTACGTACATGCCACCTGTTGGACATTTGGTACATATGATTAAATACACCACATTGCTTGTGGTGCAACTGAAGCTACCTGGGATCTTGTAGCCCTGATCTGTCCCAGGAATCTTTATGTTATTCGTTGTCATTATAGATGGACAGGTTTTGCATCTGTTCTGGTTGCAGGGAATGGTTCCTGTTGCTGCTGGAGAGGACAGGGCGCTTGTGACAATGATATTTTTTAGATTTGGAGGTTGTCCAAAACACAAGAGTGGGGGATCCGAAAATAATGATTTTAGTCAGGCATCTTTTTGTAGGAATGGTTGCAGTTCCTGTGCAGCTCCTCTTAATACCTCCAGACTTTGATTGTAGGTGACTACGAGAGGAACTCTGTTGTTTTCTTCTCTAGTTTTGTAATGTAGGAGATGATTCCTTGATATTCTGGTGGCTCTTGTAATCTGGTTCTCGATTGATCTTGGATGGTAGCCCTGGTTCAAAAAGGTCTTTCGGAGGTCCTCAAGGTGATTGTCGCTATCTGTAGAGTTGGAACATATCCAATTGTATCTGATGGCCTGACTATACACAATAGAGTTTTTTATGTGTTTTGGATGAAAACTGTCCCATCGGAGATATGTTGGACGGTCAATTGGTTTCCGGTACAGGGATGTCTATATTTCATTGTTCTGTAGCTTAATGATGGTGTCCAGAAAGCTGATTTCGGTGTAGGAGTAGTTGAGTGTTAAGTTCATGGTGGGATGAAACTGATTAAAGTATTCAGGGAACAACTTCAGCTGTTGCTCAGACTCCGTCCAGATGATTAAGATGTCATCAATATAACGGTAGTAGGCCAGAGGCCTGATAGCACAAGAGGACAAAAAGTCACCTTAATGCTTGGCCATGAAAAGATTTGCATACTGTGGTGCCATTTTACTTCCCATTGTTGTGCTAGTCTCTTGTAAATATATGTTGTTATCTAATGTGAAGTAGCAGCACTGGTGTTGGTGTTCCAATAATACAGATACATTTTCAAAGTTCTTACTTTTTTGGCTTTTTGAAGTGTTTTATCAAATAACTGCAAGCTACAATATGATTGTTTTTTTTTTTTTTGTTTTGTTTTTTTTTTAGCCATTTTTCTACTTAGGCTTATTTGATACATGTTTGCAATGTACAACAAAAAGTAAAGTGATATCGTGTTCACCAAAAAAGATGTGATAGTAAATATTTTTTATTTAAAAAAAAAAACTCTTGCTAAACATTTATAGGCTAACCCCGCAAATTATATTTACAATAGTTATGTTGATGTACTTGTCCCTCATCAATACAGAGCAGAGTATGGGTGACTAAATGAGATCCCCTTGATGCAGCTTTAGGGGGAATGGCTCTCATTCATGTGGCTAATAATCCTGTTCATACTGCAAAACATACCATATAGCATTAGTGAAAAAAAGAGATTAGAATCAGAATACATGAAAACATTTCTCCCACCTCGAAACATTCAAAATAGCCAATGAAGGTGAGAACCGTGATCACATCATCACCCCCAATTCAGTAGAAAAAAATCCAAATTGAATATAAAAAATTGTTTTACTAAATATTCAAATCCTCTAAGCATTATCTCCTTAAGCTAAACCCAGTATGAACTCTATTTATTGATATGTAATAGCCTCAAGGGATTTAACATGTGGTATACAAGCATACAGGTTGATGATATCACATGTAAAAAAAATGAATTGTTCAGACTAAACAATTCCCTTGACAATTTTGAGTACAGAGGAATTATCCTTGATGAATCCAGGTGTCCTAACTACTAATGGTTAAAGATGTCAGTGAAAAATGGATTCATCAGTTTTTGGGAGGCCATGACATATAGGAACAGAAGAAAAATCTGCAATAAGAAATGTCACGGTTTTGTGATCGAAATTGCTAAAAGCTTCACCTTCTTGCACTAACTGGCTCAAAATATCAGAAGAAATATGTCCATATTTATCACTGTCATCCAAATTATCATATACATGTTTTTCATAAAATGCGGCATTCAAAAAAACTACACATTCTGCTTCAATTTTTTTTTTTTTTTATTGTTGTTCCCATCAACTACTAATTCAGACGTAGTTAGATTATTATGTCCTTTTAAACTGCAGTGATATCCGCAGACAAAATTCTTGGGTCCCTTTCTACTCATAAATGAAAAAGATCGAGTGCAGAAACATGAGATTCCATGGGGTAGTAGGTAGGATTAGGAATAACATTATTTACTTATTACTCAATCGCAGAAGCTGGAATCTAGCATTACAAAATATCTTTCCATGCCCTTTTAGTCCCTAAAGGTTCAATCATTTTTATTACATACAAATTTTAAAATCCATCTATAGCATTATTAGGCACAAATATAATGTAGTCTGTGACCCCTTGATGACTACGTGCTTCAGCATTACGCCTTTATCATAATCAATCAAAAGAGCTGTGGACCAGCACAATGCTGGGATAAGCTAATGTGCGCCGGTAACATCATCCGATGTCCGGGACAGACGCAAGAAGTCATCGCTGAGCTGGGAACAGGGAGCTATGGAGAGTCAGTTACAGCGTTTATTATTTTACTGTTTGTGTGCCAGCAGGGGGGCATATAGAGTGAAGGAGTGGCCATATCTTTGATGGGGGGTGACTGCAGGCACATGTGATATGCGCTGCTCCCCTGTCCACATCTTGACACTAGCTTCAGCAACAATGTGATAGACAGTGGGACGCAGTGCATATTACATGACCATAATGAGCAGGGGCATGTGACAAAAGGCTGCCTCTGCAGCCCGCAGCTAGCCTCCTCCAGCCCCCCTATCTTACAGTACAGAACAGAAGAGTAGATTCAGATTATAAGAGGCACCACTCACTTTCTCCAAAAATTTTGGGGGAGCAAAAGTGCATCTTATAATCTGAAAAATACGGTACTTATTTTCCCCATTGTATATTTACCTTGAAAATTGGTGACATATTCAATTCTGATTTCATCTGCTGTGTTGCAGCTCCAGTTACAAAAGAAATCAGCAATAAAACATATGTATTCATTTGTTCAAATGCTCCTCAAAGGTCTTTCTTCACAAAGCTCTCACTGATCTAAGGGAGATCAGTCAACGAAAACACTGCGGGCAGCCGACAAAAGCACTCAAACACAGTGAATTCCTAGGTGCATTGCCCCTGGGAATTTGAATATGCAAATGGAGTCCGTGGAGCCTCGGTTAGGAGATTCAAACACGGGACTAGCCAGATATTTCTCCAGGGAAGAACCTAGCCCTGGGGTGGAATCCTTGCGGAGACCACCATAACCACCATATTAAGTGGCGCTTTCAGTCACTATCCCGCTCAGTTAGGAGCTTAAGGATATGACAAGGGAATTACCAAAGCCAGGTATCCATCCACAGACAGCTGTTTCGGGGTATTGACCCTCATCAGTGTGGAGTAAGATTCTGGCTAGGTGGGAACAATGCCTGGTAGACCAGCATCACAAAGCTCTCACTGATCTCAGGGGACCAGTGGAGTCCTGTGTTTGAGACTCTTAAACGAGGCTCCATCTGCATATCCTCAAAGGTCTTTAACACATTATAGGGGTGCACAATAATGGATAAGGAAGATCACAGTGGCACAATCTCTGATGACGGTGCTCAGTAATGGGATAGCAGGCCCAGCATTCAATATAGGAAATACTGGCACCAATCTGGTGTGTTACTCATTAGTGCAATTAACACCGTTCATGCAACTAGTGGCCCTATGCAAACGAGGGTGTTGTCAAAGCAGTATATTTGGCTTGCGTCTTATCTTGACCTGTAAAACTATGTACTAAATAATAAACTAAAGAAGCAAACAACTCAACGTGTGCCAGTATTTCCTATATAGTGTGCACAATAAATGAAAACAATAAATAAAAAAGCATGAATAAAATTACGGTAAATAAAACAAAAAAAAGACAGTGGCAGTCTGAATCAGTTTCGAATCTGCCCCATTGAAAAATAATGCTGAATATCCAAAAATAATTGATACAAAAACGGGAATGCATTTTAGAATGTTTTTAACAATTCTTTGTGGTCATGAAAAATAGTATAAATGGGAAAAACAAACAGGTATTTAGTTTCTTATATAATTTCCAATGTCAGGGAAAAAAAGCTATTTAGAACAGACCAAGAAATTAAATCCCATTTATCATAAATAAGAAGAAAAATTACTTTAATACCCGAATGGGAATATTTTTTTTAGAGGCGGTAAAAGCGCAAGTATGAAAAAACCGACCTGTACTGGTCAGGAAAATGTTCCAGTCGTAAACTTATAAAACACTAGGAAAGTGTATGTACAAAATGTCACGTAATAAAAATGCAATTAAATACTCTAAGCATATGACTTTTTTATGTGTGTGTACGTGAAGATGGCCTTATTGTCTGTCAGAATACACACAACTTTTTATGGTGTCATAAAAATAACATGAAAATGCATTTGTGTGCAGAAAAATCGAAATGCCATGTGCAGAAAAAGCAAAAAGTGGTGTGTAAAACAAAAAAAAAAAATGCCATGTATCAGACATCCAAAGACGAAGTGTGCAAAAATTTTCAAATGTTCTCGTGTGTGTTGTGTAGGAATATTGCAATGAAAACACTCTGTAGTTTGAGATGACTCATTTCGCTTTAAGTCGAAATTCATGAAATTCAAATTTAAACTATTTGCGATTCAACACACTTGGATTGCCACCCCTTCCTCCCCAGGAAATGAAAGCATAGCACTATTTTACGTATTGCTGGAGATGGCATCAGTCAGAAAGTGGACTCACATGATGTTACATAGTCTTTGGGGAAGATAGTCATGCTGCAGGGCGGAGCAGTTGGCATAGCACCAATATTTAGTGCCATGTTCCACTAGGAACCCATACACCTTATCATGCTTGAATACCAACACCTTGCCTTTCATGCATTGGTGGAGGAAGTCCTTAGCATTAGGCCCATGCAGCCAGTCCTGAGCGATGGCATCTGCATGCTGAATCTCCTCAACAAATGACATAGAAGAACGGGGATGGTTAATGCCTTCTTGGATAAGTGGTTGGGGTGGATAGGGGTCTCCACATAGCATTGCCCCAGAGGTGGTGAGGATGATCTAGATGATCTACACAGCTGTGAAAATATTGCCTTTTAGGTGCTCCTATTCCTCGGTCTTCCCATAAAGGTCCTGGTCTTGGTCCTGTTCCTGGTGGTCTTGGAGAATGGGATCCAGTAGCTGTGACTGTGAAACCGGCTGCAGCTGGAATCTAGCCAGATATACTGCCAGATCATCTGCAGTCTGACATGTGGTGCTCCTGGTCCCGGATGCTGTAAGGTAAAAGTCACCTGACTGCTGGGACTCGCTTCTCAGGTCCACGGCTTGTATCGGAACCCAGGACTGGATCACACCTCATTACAGATGATGCCCAAATTGGGAAGTGCGGCGAAGCTCCAGGTGACATATGTCTAACTCCCCATCTCCTCTACATGATGTCACTCTGGGTCTGGTTCCCACCTTCTGCTCCCGGGGTGGTTAGGTAGATTATATCGTCCTTTGAGTCGAAGTCAGCCATGACTTGCAGGGGATCCATGAAGAAATGATTGAAGTGCGGAATCCAGACAGCGTACCTGCATGCCACTGAGAATGCAGACAGGAGATGCTGTTAAAGTTCTGTGGCTATGGGTGTGTGTTTTCTTTCCCTAAGGATTCTGGATACTGGAGTTGAAAGTTTGCACACTACTGTTACCTAATACCTAGCTGCTAATTAACACCTGTATGTCAGTCCACAATATATATAACCTGGGTTGCGTTTACTTAGTTGCAGTCATTATTGAAGAGTGACATGTTAGTATTAAACATAATGCTGAAAATAAATATGTTTATTTAGGTCACTATTCACCACACATTCATCTGGAATGCTGAATAAGGCTAGTGAGCACTGGGCACTGCAGGAATGCCAGGAGGACAACTGTAATATGCATTATACAAGAAATGTGAGCCCCAATTTGGATGGTGCTGCAAATGTATTTAAAATGCTATAGAATTAATAGCCCTATATAAATGAATACATATTATTATTAGTAGTATTATGATTATTATGACATTAAATAACAATTGCACATTTTTAAGAAGCAATAGCCATACTATGGGGCTTCATCAGTGTGAACAAACCTATAAGATCATGGATGTATAGCATAAAATGGCCATATTGTATTTTTTTATATATTTCTTTCACATAAGTATAGAACAGATGGCCTCGGATGCTGGTGACTCTCTGCAATAATAAAGGTTTGCTCTTCAATAAAAAAAAAATGATAAACAAATAAAAAAGAAAAGAAAAAAAAGAATCACAAAAAATTCCCTTAAAAACATTTAGCTCTAAAACTGATATTTTAAGGACATTGTAAGTTTTTTGGACTTCCCAGCTGCTGCCACATCTGGTACTGTTTCCAAAATTCAGACACTGCAGGTGTCAAGACACCTGCAAACTTCAGGAAGCTTAAAATAATTCCAATAAATTGCCAAAAATTACACAGATTATCAAAAGCCAATATATCCGATGGCTGGGGACACTCCTAACCCTCCATTAAGTCTTGTCCCCAGCCAGCATGTCTTCCGGTGAGCATTTTGGCCCCAAATAAACAGGTAAAGTTTTAGGGCCATTTTAAAATTCTTAGGCTGCCTTCACATTTGCAGATGCCTCCGCAGCGTTCTGCGGAGGCATCTGCAAGCCTCTGCATGCAGACCGCAGCCCCTATCTTTATAATGGAGCGCACGGTGTCTGCAGATGCTTGCAGACCGCCGTGCGCTCCCATTGCCCGCCATGAGTGATCTGTGCGCAGGTGGATGCCTGCGCACAAATCACACACTCTCGCCCGCACCAGGGACGCAACATTTCGCGTCCCTGGTGCGGACGAGAGTGTGTGATTTGTGCGCAGGCATACGCCTGCGCACAGATCACTCATGTCGGGCAATGGGAGCGCACGGCGGTCTGCAAGCATCTGCAGACACCGTGCGCTCCATTATAAAGATAGGGGCTGCAGTCTGCATGCAGAGGCTTGCAGATGCCTCCGCAGAACGCTGCGGAGGCATCTGCAAATGTGAAGGCAGCCTAAGTTTTTCCTGAAACTTAGCCAGATTTGCTGACTTTTGGAGAAAGTGTTCGGGTTCCTGGTCACCAAACCGAATTAATCCTATTCTTGCCAAATTTGAAATTGGTGATCATGTTCAAGCAAAGTTTGATCATCTCTTCTAAAAACACAAGGAAGAAAAGCTTATGGTTGGCACAGCACTTCAGAAATCCCATAAACTTCGCTGGAATGCATTTACAGGCAGATTTTGTGAAAATCTGCAAGTAAAAATGCACCAAAAATGTTGATAAGGTAAAAAATGTTTGTACCGTGTAAGCTAGTAGCTAAAAAAGCATTAGAATCTGAGAGTCCTCAGAATATTAGGATCTGAGAGTCCTCAGTGGTTGATACCTTTTAATAGCTAACTGAATGGATGGTAAGAAATAGCAAAGCAAGCTTTCGAGACACTAGCCTCCTCATCAGGCTTAATAAGCCTGATGAAGAGGCCATAGTGTTTCGAAAGTTTGCTTTGCTTTTTCTTACCATCTTTTCAGTTAGCCATTATAAAGTATCAACCACTGAGGACTCTCAGATCCTAATATTTTTCCAAAAATGCTGGGCATTCATATAGCCTTATAGAAACACCTATGTATTTACAATCCACACCTGGTTTTGATTTACAAATCTTAGGTAATAGAATCACCAAACACTCAAAATGTGCACATGGCTTACAGGCCCCCTGCTGTCAGATACAGAGTACCACTGCAAAATATGCTTCTATGCATGTCTACCACTATCACTATTTCATGGTCTTCAGTCACACACAGTGTCTGCAGACTAATCTAAGGTAGTGAGGTGGATTATAATGAGGGCAATTTGGACTACCACCTGAGGGGAACCCATGGTCAGAATGCCCTCCTCAGAAAGTGTTGTGTGCCACCATCAAGAGCTCTGCGTCTGACAATACAGAATGGCAGCTAAGTTCCAGGGAGCTCGTGTTGGGGGTCATACTGTATATAGGGATCTATTTGAGGGCTCATATTATATATAGGAGACTATGTGGGGGCTCATCCTGAACATAGTGGACTATATGACTGTTCATGCTGTATATAGGGGCCTATGTGTTTGCTCCTGCTGTATACAGGGTCTATGTGTTTGCTTCTACTGTATACAGGGTCTATGTGTTTGCTTCTGCTGTAAATAGGGGCTAGGTGGAGCTCCTCCTGTATACAGCGGCTAAGTAGAGCTCTTGCTGTATACAAGGACTATATGCAGGTCATGCTGTACACAAGGACTATATGGAGCTCTTTCTGAATACAAGAACTATGTGGAGCTACTGCTGCATCCAGGGGGCTATATGTGGACTCCTGCTGCATCCATGAGGCTATGTGTGGGCTCCTGCTGCATCCAGGGGATTTGTGGGGGCTCCTGCTGTATCCAGGGGCTTTGTATGGGCTCCTGCTGCATCCAGGGGGCTGTGTGTGGGCTCCTGCTGCATCCAGGGGGCTCTCTGTGGGCTACTGCTGAATTCAGGGGGCTGTGTGTGAGCTCCTGCTGCAATCAGGAGGCTATGTATGGGCTCCTGCTGTATACAGGGGGCTATGTTCAATTAATTTCCCACATTTGCTTTATTATGTATAGCCCTATGTCATGTATAGCGCTGTACGTAAGAGGGAAAAAAGTAAGATGAGCTACAAGCGTCATTGTTTTTCTCGTTTTGCATCTGCAGATGTGTGCTAATCACATTATCTATCAAAACATGATTATGCAACATGTCACATTCTACTTCAGGTTGGGGGCCTTCACCTTCTAAACAGCACTAGCCACCCTTAACCTACCCCTGAAAATATGTACCGTATATACTCGCGTATAAGCCGAGTTTTTCAGCCAAAAAATTGGCCTGAAAAGTCCCCCCCTCGGCTTATACGCGAGTCATATACAGCAGCAGCCCCAGTGGTAGTATACAGGCTCCCCCCATCGGTATACAGGGCCCCCCTCCTTGCTGCCGCAAACCTGTAAAGTAATAGATCATTATACTTATCCCTGCCGCCGCCGCCATCGCGCTCCTCCGGGTCTTCATGCTTCTTCCGGCTTCTTCCAGCTTCCTCCTCTGGCGCACAGACAATGACGTCATTGCCTGCGCCCACCGGAGGAGGAAGCCGGAAGAAGCCGGAAGAAGCATGAAGACCCGGAGGAGCGCGATGGCGGCGGTGGCGGTGGCGACGACAGGGATAAGTATAATGGTGTATTACTTTACAGGTTTGCGGCAGCAAGGGGGGCCCTGTATACCGATGGGGGGGCCTGTATACTACCACTGGGGCTGCTGCTGTATACTACCACTGGGGCTGCTGCTGTATATACCACTGGGGCTGCTGCTGTATACTACCACTGGGGCTGCTGCTGTATGCTACCACTGGGGCTGCTGTATATACCACTGGGGAGGCTGCTGTGACACTGCTGGGGCCTGTATATACCACTGGGGAGGCTGCTGTATACCACACTGCTGGGGGCTGTATACCTGTGCTGGGGTCCACCCTCGGCTTATACACGAGTCAATAGGTTTTCCCAGGTTTTGGGGGCAAAAGTAGGGGGGTCGGCTTATACACGGGTCGGCTTATACACGAGTATATACGGTATACTATTCTTGTTGTATATTATTTGATGACGTGATTAAAACATTTGTAATTGCTTCATCATTTTGTATATAACACGTCTGTTGAAGATTACAAAAGACTACTACCATACTTTAAATAATTGCTTAATTTTGCAGGAAAATAGCTGTTTCCTGTCAAGACAGTCAGTCACAATAGTCATGCAGTTCTGCCTGATGGAAAATGAAGTGATTGTGGACGGAACCAATCGAAAGAGAGTCTAAGCACCATTGCAATTTTCAGCCGCACCATGGCCACTGCACGTGAATACAACCTTCCTCTTTTTGATAACTTTACAATAAATCTTCTAGTTAGATCTGATCATACTGTAACATTTACAGAGTGATAATTGTATGTATTGCGTGATCTCTAAAAACATGTCGGGCATAAATCTACCCCACAGCACCATGCACATTGTAACCATACAGCCCCGTCACACCTGGCAACGGGGCTGGGGATGTCAGCAGCGACTGGCGGGTGCACGCACGTTTTTGGTGCCCCGCCAGCGTCGTCGTTCCCCATTTAGACGGGGCGACATCACCAGCCCCGCGCGGCGAGCTGACAGGTGGCATCGCCAAAAATCCCAGCGGCGATGCAGGACAATGGGAGCCTATAGCTCCCATCACCTGACAGGTCGCCGGCGGCCGGTTACATGGGGCAATGTGTGCACATCGCCCCAGATCGGTCGCGTGGTTTCAGAGCACTGCTCTGAAACCAGGCGACCGCCCGGCGGCGCCGACATCGCCCCTTTAGATTAGGCGACGTAGGGGCGATGTCGCGGCCGATAGACCACACCCCTACGTCGCCTATGTAATAGGCGGCGATATCGC